>CM029125.1:19684953-19715988 GCA_016859345.1 Istiophorus platypterus
AATCTCCTGCTCAGGTTTTTATTGTGATCAGTTAATGAGTAATTTTCCTGGTTTGATTCTAAAGGTTAAAGTTTTATGTTGTTGCAACATAAGATTTTTTTAGTCGTTCCACTCAAATAATAATTTTCAGAATCTTTAATAAAACATTTTGTCTTTTCAGTTGTGTGTCAACTTCAACTTGCACTGCTTGACTAAGGGAAGGTGTAAATGTCATCCACAGAGAAAACCTGAGTAAAGTTAATGTTGAACATTGATCCTGATCATCGTAGCCGTCGTTCGTCGACAGGACACAATCTCGACACCTGTGGAGCTGAATCCAAGTCGTCAGCTACGACCCTGACGGAGCCTGTAATGTTGTCTAATGAAGCTCCACCTGATCAGTTAGTAGCTGCTTCTCTTCTTTAAACCGGTCACATTATAAACACTGTATCATCCAACCAGTCAGGACTTTTTATCCACTGATGAATCAGACTGACGAGTTTAGTCTGACTCTTCTTCCTTTACAGTCCACAGGCAGAAAACTGGCTGAGAGACTCTGACAGTCAAATAATAATGATGTTGAATTAACACTCACCTTCCTCAGCCTTCACTTTTCCTCCTCCTGCTCCGTCGAAGTCAAAATGGAGTCTGAACTGACTGAACCACCTTCAGGTTCATGTTTTATTGTTCCCTCCCTGTTTAATCTACCTTGATCTCCTGATCAGGTTTTTATTGTGATTGGTTAATCAGTAATTTTCCTGCTTTGATTATACAGGTACAGGTTTTATAACATTACATCATAAAATTATTTTTGTTGTGTGTCACTCAATCAATACCTTTAAAGATCTTTATCAGTTGTGGTAAAAATATTGAACCAGAAAAAGGTAAAAATGTTCTTTCATGTTGCAGAGTTTTTCCCAGTGTTTCTTCCTGCCTGTAAGTTTTGGACGTTCTTGGTTGTTATTAAAGTTCCTTCACTGCACCGACCTGATTCTTCTGCGTCTGAATTTGGGTCCGAAATTCACCTTCAGGTTAACGTTGTATTGTTCCTGTTGTCATGGACCTTGACCCCTCACTACCACGCTCCTGACTCAGAGCCCTATTCAAGTAACAGTGTAGTAGTATTAACAGACAGAAATACTTAAGGTACAAACAGAAAGAGGAAGATGCAAAATTGCAGCTTTCAGAAAAAAAAATAGGAACTTGACCTGCCCCCCCCCCAAACAGATATTAGGTGGAAGCTGTGGTTCATTAAACACTGGTATATGGAATACAAGGGGGGGGGGTAAATGTAAGGACGGTCTCAGAAAATTACATAAAAAAAATCAAATCTATTTATTCTCCCGATTCACTACTCACCTTATCAACTTCCAAGGTGAAGGGACATAACATCGGTTCATCCTAATTAAGGTTTTTTAGAGGAGCAGTAGAATTCTGATCAACAGTATTTCAGACTCTTAGTGATTTTAGATCTGAAGAAGAACCAGATTCCTGTTGACAAATCCTTTGTTTTTATTTCTCCCATATGCAACACACTGCAATAATCATATGGCAAAAGAACATGACTGAGACTGACTGGGTGTAATTTGAATTAAAATGCAAACAAACTCAGTAAAACCTGTGATGACTTGCAGACTAAATCAAAAACTTTTTCAGTAGAAGCAAAAAACTCCTTGATGCTAGAAAACAAAAGGGTTTATAAAGCGACACCAAGCGTCTCTTCCAAGATCAACACAGTTCGCATGTGGACACTCAGTGAATTATATTCTATTGCATCTAGGATTTATGAAACCATACACACAAAATATTCCACGGCTACGATGACAACTCACGGCTGAGTGAAGTTTTAATTCAGTACATAACTTTATGATGCAAATCCACACAGCAAGACATCAAACCCTAAGGACACGACTCACTGGGTGCAGACAGGTCAAAGAGTAAAACACGCCTTTCCAGGACATAGACAGGAGCCATGTATCAAAAGAGCCTCCAACCTACAGGAACCTCGAGGCCTGACATGCTCACACAGTCTGTTCAGATTTCAGTCCACGCTAACGGCTACTGTGTGTGGAGGCCACGGTTAAATCACCTGGACGACACGTGACCAGAAAACTTTGTAGGTTAAGATTTAAAAAAAGGAAGAAAGCTTTGATTGGAGAAACAGAAAGACACTGTGTTAGTTCACTCCTTTACAAACACGGGGTCAGTGCTGCTGTTTCAGACTGAAGCTGTGTTGCAGCATCTTTCTGTCTTTATGGAGTTTGGGTCAGAGGTCAAAAGCTAAACTACACTCACCTGAACACAAGTTAAAACTCAGGATAAATAAATGTTTAAATGTGAGAGATGTTAAAATGAAAATGTTCTGGTCTTTTAACGCCTCCACTCTTCCCTCTGTCCTCCCTCCTTCCTTTGGAGGCGTCCGGTTTTCCTGCCGTTCTGAATTCATCCCTCTTTCCTCACAATTCTCAAACTCATCTCTTTAAGACAGTTGTCTCATATTTCTTTCCGTATTACCTTCACTCTGCTCCTTTTCTTTTATTTTCTCACCCGTCCTTGAAGAATAAGTCCGGTGATATTCTGTAGTTTTCCTGTCGACAACAAATCCCATGAAAAGATCAAAACCAGCAGTGTGTTAGTCCGTCTCTCAACACCATCCCTCCTCTGTCTGTGGCTCTCAGCTCGAGGCTCATTGGTTCCTACGAAAAATGCAAATCTTCCAAATAAAAAAAAGGAAAAGGAAATATACATTTTCATTTTTAAAAGTGGCTCATTCATTTTTCCTTTAACAGCTGCTCACTGTAGTTTTCTCTCAGACCAGCAGGAGGAAATAGAGCATTTGTTGGGGACTATTTTCGGTGGCAGATTAACCCATGTTGGTATGTGTGTGTGTGACTGAGTCTAACTAAATTGCAGTGTGTGTGTTCATGGTGACGAAGGAACGTGTGTGTGAATCACTGATGTGTTTTAATAGTTTGTGGAACCGGCGAAGCGTTGATGGCTCAGAGGAATCAGGCACATCAGGTTTTGTTTCACACACACAATGCTGGTTAGTTGGTTTTCTGTCTTTTCCTATTTTTCACTGGCAAGAGGGAGAAATCAAATATCACTGGACCTGCTCTTTTAGTCCTCTGAACCTGATGATCAGACTGAACTGCTAAATCTCTGAGGAGTTTGAGTCGTTGGCCGTGACCCCGTCGATAAACCTCCTCCTTCCTTCCTCTGGTTATAATACTGAAGGATTCCTGCCTCTACTTGTCCCTCGGGGTTTTTTTGTCTCCTATATTGTGAAAAACGACCTTCTACCTTTTTCTTCGTTCATCCTTCTTCTGTCTTTCCTCTAGTGGTGAGATGTGACACATCGATCCCTCCACCTGCTTTCTCTTTCCTTTTCCCCGTCGAAGTGGGAAAATCTCCTCGCATCTTCTACCACCTGATATCAGCAGTCAATGATGTTCAGTGTGTTCCAGCGGCTGTTTTGTGTTTCACTCCCCTCGGTCCCTCTCGTCTACCTCTTCTTTACCGAGCGGTTGCCTGCGTTTCCCAAAATTCCTTCCAACAACTGCTCCCTGGTCTTGTGGCCGCATTGCATGCTGGTCTTTCTGATGCTCACTGACTGATGCCAGTACTTGATGCTGGCTGTGAAAGGCTGAGGTCTGAGAATTTTTTCCTTCATTCAGACTCAAGCGGAGGAGCTAGAAACACCTGGACACGATGTCGCTTTGTCTGTGTTTTGCCGGTTTTCCGCAGGAGGAAGAGACACACACCGAATAATTGACCCTAAACACAAAGAACATCCACGGCTTCTGATTCTTTAACAATGAGGCTGGATTTTCTCTCTTTAAATTCTACCCCTGCCTGGCCTCTGTCTCCTCTACCTCTCTCCACGCCTCCCTCCCTCCTCTAGTTGCAACACTCCACATAGTTTGCCGGCAGCATGCCGGACTTGCCGGTCCTCTGCACGGTGCCGTACATCCAGCCCTCGTCGATGGGCTGAGCGTTGACGATGACGTCCCCGTCCCTGAACGAGACCTCGTCATGGTCCTGGGCCGCGTAGTCGTACAGCGCCCGGTAGACACGCTACACATAAACAGAGAGAGATGGTTAGAGGTTCCACTTCATTCTTTAACATCTCCCCTGAGACGAGACCCGCGTTCAAAAGCGACTGTCGATCACATGAACATGCAGTAAAATCACACATCTGGCTCTATGGGATAATGACTCAACCAATCTGAGTGGGAGTTTGACTTTGGGCTCTAAACTTCCATGTGCTAAGCTGCGTCTCTTTGAGGGACCTTACTGGACACGCGGCCTTCATGGCTCCCGTGGCAGCAACGTGTGTGTGTGCGTGTGTGTTAATCCTATCCGACTTTTCTGCGTGTGCCGGCGAGCACAAATTAAACTGGGCCGACGGGGTCAGAGGCCGTCGACCTGCAGCCGGCGGAACGTGCCTTTTATCCAGTGAGTTTTATGAAATGCTGGACAACAAAGTGTGAAGGAGAGCGCTGGTTGTTCAGCCTGACTCTCATGACTAAGCCCTGGCGTACCGTGGCGGCCGAGTGCGGCGGGGAGGTGACGGATCTGACAGAGGACATGCTGGTTTGGTGCATGTAGCCGTGATACTGCTGCTGCTGCTGCTGCTGCTGCATCTGGAAGCCCTGATGGTACGCTCCTGGAAGGACCGGAGCTGGGCGAGAGACACAGACAGACAGAGAGAGAGAGAGAGAGAGAGAGAGAGGACGTCAGTGTGAAAAGCCTCAGAGGGAACCTGAGGAACCTTCCCCTGCTGTGAGACCTGAGACAACTCTGTGATCCAAACTGTAGAGCAACACAAAAACACAGTGCTTTTCACACACACCTGCTCAGAGACTGTGGATTAGTTGGTTGGATTTGTGGATCAGAGGCAAACAATGTGAGAATCAAAAAAAAACCCAAAAAACACAACTTTCACATGTGTGATTAAGTGTCCGTTCATGCCTTCAGCCTGGTGTGTGTGTGCGTGTGTGTGTTAGCGTGTGTGTGCCTGAACTTGACAGATACCAGGAGTTTCAGTGCTGCTGCGGTCCCAGAGGTCAGAGGTCAGCGAGCTAACAGACTGAGCCTGGCTGTGGGTGAGCGACTGCTGGGAGTGCTGCCTGCTCAGTCTGCGGTCAGCCCGCTCTAACAGACAGAGGCCACCACCAGGGGGCAGCACCAGAGGGAGAAAACAAGGAGAGGACAGGAAACGACTGAGAAACAAAAGTGAGCCAACGAAGAGACAGAGAGCGAGAAATCTGAATCTAAAGGTTCACAACCAACGACCGACACACACCTGTGCTAGCTAGTGTTATTCCATAGTTTTGTTATGCAAAGACACAAACTAACAGTGTGCTAGTTTGTCTCAACACCACACAAATACTGAATTTCTTCTTTAAAGAAGATTCAGTCGTTTGCTAAAACTGCTTCACACTTAACAAACAGGAAGAAACAGCTCCTCTGTTGTGGGACTATTTTCAGTGGCGGATCAATCCACGCTTGGTGCTCCAGTGAGTATTTGGGTCAGCAGGATGGTGCGTGTGTGTGTGTGTGTGTGTGTGTGTGTGTGTGTGTGTGTGTGTGTGTGTGTGTGTGTGGTGTGGGGGTGGGGGGGGGGCTTAGTCAAAATGAACAACAGTGTGTGTGTTGGCTTCGGATACACACACAATCATTTTTAGAAGGAGATTTTCATTGCTGGTTTTGGTGTTTTCACAGGTTTTGTTGACAGCAACAAAAATAGAGAGAATCTCAAGGCTAATTCTAGAGAACACATCAGACTGATGTTACAAAGTAAATCGCTGGAAAGCAGCAAATCAAACTGATTGATGAAGTTTGCAACTTAACCAAAGCTAAAATGAGCATAAACCTTAAAACATCTGGTGAACCTGTTAATTAATTGGTGAGTAAAATCTAAAAGAAAAAGGAATAATAAAAGGGAGATTGTGAATTAAAAATAAACAGGAATTAAATGGAGCTTCCAAAGGTGAGAACATTATCTTAGGTTTCTTATTTTAGCAGGTGCATTGGTGGGGGGGGGTCAGGTGAACTACCAGATATCCTGCGGAGGCTCTTGGACTGGATGTTGTCCTCCAGGGGGTCAAAGTCAAATATGGAGCCAGGGTCTGTCCTCCACACCTTCAGGTCTTCAGAAAGGAAGGAAAAATCATTTGGAGAAACCTCTGAGTAGGTTTGCATGGAGCCGCACTGATCCAGCAGGTTCAGCATCACAGCTAACGCTCCTCATACGAGGCCAATCAGAAAATCCTGCCCGTGCAACCATTTCCCCTTCAGACCTCTGTCTCACCTGAGCAGGTGTCAGTCAGAACGTCGCAGCTCAAATGAACATAGTCGTGGTGAGAATCAGGTAAAAGAAGATATTCACCAGAGAAAGACAGATAAAACGACATGAAGCTGGAGCTTGGATCTGTCTCCTCCACCTGGAGACAGTGAAGACTACAAGTCACCAGGTGGAAAGTGAAACCGGAAAACGGGCGAGCAGCAGAGTGAGACTATCTTGAGCCCTCGGTTCCGCTGCTACGTCAACAGCTGATGAAACGACGGCGCTTTAAATTTTCCCTCTTTACTGTAAAGTATTTAGCTGTGTTTTTGGAAGAGGCCTCCGTGTTTACGAGTGTCCTACACATAGCTCCAGTACCAGTTCACTGACCTACGATGATGCCTCCTGGTCGTCTGTCCGCCTCCATCACCTGGGGATGGATCCCTCCGCTGCAGCCCGCCTCTCCCGTCATCTGATTGGCTCGCCGGTAGCGCTCCACGCCGGGATCGTCCGGTCCCAGCGTACAGCCTCGGCCGCGCGCCCGCTCAAAGTCCTCGTGGTACTTGGCCTGTTGAGGGGCCAAAAACGAGATCACACAAACGCACGGCGGTGTCAGTATCGCTCCAAGTGCTAAAGAATTTAAAAAACACTTTAGTTTTTAAACATCACACACACACACACACACACACACACACACACACACACAGGTCAGGGTGCATTTGGTCAGTGAGCAAATAAAACACACACCAGGAACATTTCTTTAATTCTTTATTATAAACACACAAACACCCGCACCCCTACACCATCGTATCGTCCATTTGTGGACTCACACGCTCGCACACCAGACGTCACTGAAAGCTGAAACCTTGACCTGAGAAGGACCAAGACTCTCTCACCTGAGCAGACGTCGTAGGATCAGACAGAACATTATCGATCCTGGAAAAGAAAAGAGGAAAAACGGAGAAATAACGGGAGGCGAAAACAACAAGTGGAGCTGTCGGGGGCTGGGGGGGTTAGTCTCAGCGTGACAGTCTCAAACCTTGGTGCCACATCACTCAGGTTAGCTCCTCCCACGGCAAACGGGGCGCTACCATGGAAACCGAGTCCTGCGTCCTCCTGACACGCCTGTACTCAGGCGTGTCCAGCTGAGTGCAGCTCCGCCCCCTCATCTCCTGCAGCCCACGCTGATACCTCACCTGTTCACATGCACATATGACATCACCCTGAGAAATTAGCATCTGTGTGTGTGTGTGTGTGTGTGTGTGTGTGTGTGTGTGTATGTGTGTGTGTGTGTGTGTGTGTGTGTGTGTGTGTGTGTGTGTGTGTGTGTGTGTGTGTGTGTGTGTGTGTGTGTGTGTGTGTGTGTGTGTATGTGTGTGTGTGTGTGTGGGCGTCCTCACTGAGCTGATGTTCTCCTGGTTGCGTCGGACTCGCTCCATCTCAGGCGTGTCCATGACGGCAGTGCCACGACCCACCTCCTCTCTGTACCGGACCTGGACAGAAGCTGAGATCAACGCTGAGGAACCACCTGCCGGTTACAGCTTTAAAGGAGCAGTACGCCAGTTTTTTCCTGGCCCCGGGCACAGTCTAACCACATAGAACGTGGCTTTGACTTTCTGTGACAGTGGTTTATTGACGACACAAGCTTTTAAAATCATGCAAAAAACAAAAAACAACTAACAAGTTATTTTAGGGAAATAAATGTTTTTTTTTTTTCCTACAAGGAACAAGTGTGAGATATTTTTTAACCTTTACAAGCTGTATGGTGTTTTAACCCTTTACTCCTCGCTGTAAAGCTCCTGTTCTGGGGCACAGACGTGCACGTTTTTATATAAGCACGTGCATGCTCACGTACATCACTGATCCTCGCAGCGTTCTCCCTGGCGAGGACGATCTCCGGCGTCTCCGCGACCGAAGACATCAGGCCCCTGGCGAGCCTGGAGTCCCAGCAGTACCGCAGCTAGAGGGCACCAGAGAGCCACTTTAAAAAGGCAGAGTAGGTGAAGGGAAACGGGGCCACTTTTGAACCCGCTCCTGGTTCAGATGAAGATAAAGGTGTGTTTGCGCGGGACAGGAACGCTGATTTATTGTAACAGTAATGACTGTGTCACTTTGTATAAATTAGCTTGTCACACAGTTTTCTGTAGTTAAATTAATCTACATACCAGACTTGATTCTGTTTTTATCGAATTTTTGAAAAACTATTAAGATGTTGATCAGATTTTCTGAGGCATCTGTCAGCGTATGTGTGTATTTCTATGTGTGTGTGTGTGTGTGTGTGTGTGTGTGTGTTTCTGTGTGTGTGTGTATGTGTGTGTGTTAATGCATGTGACACATGATCTTTATCAGTAAACCATGTGTGTGTATGTGTCTACGTGTACATGTCCTGAGAAAAGGGAAACGAGTCTAACAGCAAACTGTCATTGTGATTTTATCACCTTGGTCCATCGGTGCCATGATGTGTATCCCGGTCTCTGGTTCACCCGTCGTCAGTGGAGAGTTTTAGAGTCTCACGCCGCTGCAGAAGGTTTCTCTGGCTGAGGGCTCTGCACCTTTCTGAGAATTATAAAGATGTTAAACGTAAAAAGATGTCAAGCGATAACCGACAGAATGAGAAGCTGCTGGTGTCTGAAGGTGGACAAAGAATCATCTGTCATGAATCGTAGTTCAGTTTTCTGAACGTTTGCTGCAGATAAAGCTCGTACATCTTCATCACATCTGACGAAGAATGTCTCATTTTACATGACACATCTCTGATCTGATTTTCTGGATTAATTTCTGTCATGTCCAAATAATAAAGTTTGGTTCACTATACTATGAACGGTGAGTGAATCAGTGATGAACTTTGTGTGTTGTCGGTTAAATCGCCTCCGAAGGCCACATTTCATAGGCAGCTTTTTATTAATGTGCCAGTTCACAGTTCACACCATCCCTCTAACCTTAAAGGTCACGGGTTCCATCCCCAGAGCTGAACTCTCTTAGTGATTCTGTAGCAGTGTATTTACCCCTGTTAGTTTTACTAAGGCCTTGCTTTCATGCAGCCTGCCTTTTTATTTTAGTTTGAACTATGGCCATTAAAGCAGAACAAGAAACTAGAGATGTAGAACAACGAGACTTTTTCTGTGGCAAGAAGATGCTGAGAAACTCAGGTTATTTCCGTTCGCAGGGTTAGAGAGCAGTTAAATTCAGCTTGACATCAGAGGAACCATCCGTTTTTGATGGGGACGTTCTGCTTCCTGATTCCCAGTCTGACAAATGTTGTGTTACAGCAACATCTGAAGGTTAAAGGCTAGAAAAGCATTCACTGCGACTTACATAGTAAAACGTATGAAAGCTAAATGGACGTCAATGAGATGTTCTCCATGAGGGAAAATGTGGAGATGAACAAGAAATGAGACAAAACCTCCTGTTGGACATGAGACAATATATTTTTGAGAGAGACTTTGTCGCTGTGTCCAGTAAAACCTGGATCACGACTCCAGATCCACACGAAGGATTTTGCAGTCAAAGGTGCAGAACTGGCTGTTAATGGGTCACCAACAAAAGCAAGGCAGAAATAATCCATGACGGAGAGACGGACGTCTCCCAGCTGAGACCTGAACCGTCCTCTGACTCGCCGCAGGACAGTGGACGGCAGCAGGATACGGTGTATGCACAGGTCAGAGTGTCCAGACAGAAAACAGCTCCACACACACTGATCCGGAGGATCTCTACGCTCAGGTGAAGACAGAACGACAACGCTTTGGTTTGTGTAAAGACAAAGTCACATTTCAATACACCTCACGTCACATGTGCCTTTATTTTTATTCATACGTGATGGTTTTTACATCAGTTGATGCAGAGAAAGACACTGGAGCCTGGACGGGAAAATGATGTGTTCACTGTCAACGGTTCACACCAACAGGCGCTCTGGCAGCAAACGCCACCTCAGAGTTTACAGCCCTGAGGGCCACATCAAACGGGCTGAAACTGTAGGAACAGTCTACACTGAGAAACAGTCAGGAATGTTCAACAAATCTGTAAATAACTGTATGAGTTCATGAATGACAACTTTTTGTGTTATTACAAACAAACCTCTAAAAATAACTGAATCAAATAATAAAATGTCAAAGCTTCGTGTATTGTGGCTGAACTTGATGTTTATGTTGATGTGTCTTAGTTGTGTCCATGTCTCACGTCTAAATCCAGCTTGTCTCCCTGTAAGTGTGTGAGACGAGGCTGGTACCGGAGCCTTATACATGCAGGCTGCTGCTCTTTCATACTTTCAACTTACAAGGTTGTTTAGAAATATTATATGGAAATTAACTGTCGTACACAGTCAGTCCACAGGGTGGAGCTGCAATAAAACCACAGAGTAAAAACAGGTGACGACACCTGTTGAGCCTTCAGACCATTTAGTGTTAATCTACAGTTATGTTTTCATAGACAGAGCTGATCAGTAGAGTCGGTTCAGAAGATCTGAATGAATGAAAAAAGACAGAGTCCAGGAGGAGGAGGAGGAGGAGACGAAGGAGGAGCAGTAGGAGCAGGACGAGGAGGTGGAGGTGGAGGTGGAGCAGGAGGAGGTGGAGGTGGAGCAGGAGGAGGTGGAGGTGGAGCAGGAGGAGGTGGAGGTGGAGGTGGAGGTGGAGGAGGTGGAGGAGCCTCAGTGTGTCTGCAGAGAAAGTGGAGAAGGACCGAGCAGCAGCACAACAGTCCAGATACACTGATGATGCTCCGTCAGGTCCAGAGGACACAGGGATGATGGTGGACTGGACTCTGTGTCTGACAGTGGAGCTGATCTCAGATCAGTTCAGACTGCAGCACTGAGAGTCAGCTCCACTTCTTCTGGTTCCTCCGTCAGTCTCTGCTGGATGAAGCTCTCCTCTCCACTCTACCTCCCAGTAACATGGCCCAGTCACAGCCTCTCTACACACAAGCTGCTGCTGCTGCTTCAACCTCTGTGGATCATCAGGACACAGCTCGTCCTCTCTCAGCACACACACACACACACACACACAAACACACACGCAAACACACACACACACACACGCGCGCGCACACACACACACACACACACACACACACACACACACACAAACAAACACACACACACACACACACGCAAACATACACACACACATGCACACACACACACACGCAAACATACACACACGCACACACACACACAAACACACACACACACAAAACCACACACTTACACACACGCGCAGACACCCAAGCACAAACACACACACACACACACGCCTTCATGAAGATCATCACCACTCCCACCTGTAGAGAGGAGACAGACGACAGATGGAGGCTTCACTGAAAATGTCCGAATGAAACAAAGCACAGATGAACAGTTTCAGATCAGATCTGATGCTACGACAGTCTGATGAATGAGAACCACTGTCTCTGTTCATCTTCTCAGGCTGTCAGCTGTGATCCAGCTTTATTTCCTGTAGACATCAACACAACAACGACACTCGTCTCCACTTTGATACCAACCGTGTTTAGTACAATACAGCTGGAAGCAGCATGGACGGACTCCAACGCTCTACTGACCTCAGAGTCTCCAGTCGACAGTCTGGACTCTTCACTAGATCAGACAGATCCTTCACATCTGAATCCCTCAACTTGTTGTAGCTGAGGTCCAAGTGTCTCAGGTGGGAGGGGTTGGACTTCAGAGCTGAGACCAGAGAATCACAGCTCATCTCTGACAAACTGCAGTTGTTCAATCTGAATAGAGAATGAAACATAACCTATATAAAACTTTCTTCATGTGAAACCTCAGAATAAAAGAGTTTCCTTCCTCAGCATCACTGTGGTTTCGTCCTCACTAATGTCTCCATCACCAGCCTCGTATGTGTCAATACAAACTACAGCTGAAATAAACCTGGTAAATAATCTAATGGACGTCCTCCAGTCTCTGGGAGCAGTGTGTTGAATGTCTGAGAGCAAAGTTCACACACTCGGTCGGATGCTGGTCACTGACGTCTAGAAGACACCAGCAGACCCGTGTTGTCCTGTATCAGGCCACGCTGACTAAGTTACAGACACGTTTAACGTCTTAGCTGAGTTCACAGTGACCGACCATGACACCAGATCACAGGAAAGCTTTGATTTCAAAGTTCCTCTTTCCAGCTCTGAACTGGGGGAGACTGGTTTCTGCTACTATGCACCTCACTACTGGAACAGACTGGAAAACAACGTCAAGTCAGAGAAACTCTTTCCTCTGAGGGACTATAAAGTTCTACTGATGATATTTCTGACCCTGTGTGTGACTGTTTCCATCAGTGTGTGTGTGATGACTGCTTTGTGTGACTGCACTGTCTTGTTGTGTTGTTCTACATCTGTCATTACTTCTCAGTCTCTCTTGTAAACCAGATCCTGATCTCAGTGAGACTTTCTGAATAAATGAAGCTGAACTGACTCAGTAACTTAAACTGCCGACACTGTGAATGTAACGTTCATATGTTTCAATCCTGTTTCTTGGCTTTAAAATCACAGATCTGAAGGAGATTTAATCTCATGAATATGAACCTGTCTGCAGTTTAGTGTCATCTCAACTTTTACATCATGTTAATCTCAACACAGAACTAAAACATGGTGTCTGACCTCAGAGTCTCCAGTCGACAGTCTGGACTCTCCAGAAAACCACACAGAACCTTCACTGCTGAATCCTTCACGTTCCTGTTGTAGCTCAGGTCCAGGTGTCTCAGGTGGGAGGGGTTGGACTTCAGAGCTGAGACCAGAGAATCACAGCTCATCTCTGACAAACTGCAGTTTCTCAACCTGATTAAAGAATAAAAGATTCGATGTTAGAGACAAAGTTCCTGCTTGAAACTGTTCAGTGTTTCATCGTCTGTTCAGAGCTGAAGAAGGTTTAGAAAGTAGAAGGTTAGAAAAGCTTGTATATGATGATTATTATCCAGAGGAACAAGTGATTAATGCACCACTGTTGTTATGGTAACGTAACATTGCACCGTTCATCATCTAACATGTTATTCAGCTGTTGTATATTTTCTGTTTCCTCTAAATGTCATGT
The DNA here is from genome assembly GCA_016859345.1 of Istiophorus platypterus. Classification (NCBI taxonomy): domain Eukaryota; kingdom Metazoa; phylum Chordata; class Actinopteri; order Istiophoriformes; family Istiophoridae; genus Istiophorus; species Istiophorus platypterus. The sequence continues at coordinate 19,698,255 of CM029125.1, forward strand.
ATGACTGAGAAAATCTTTCTTTTCTCATTGATGCTAAAATACATTTACCAGTTTTTTTATTCACTGCATTTGACTCCAGTGATGAAATAAAACCATGTCAGACTCATTTTAAGTTTTAAGATCTACAACAGTAACAGACAGTGAACTGACCTCAGAGTCTCCAGTCGACAGTCTGGACTCTCCAGAAAACCACACAGAACCTTCACTGCTGAATCCTTCAGGTTCTCGTTGTAGCTCAGGTCCAGGTGTCTCAGGTGGGAGGGGTTGGACTTCAGAGCTGAGACCAGAGAATCACAGCTCATCTCTGACAACCTGCACCAACTCAACCTGAATAAAGAATAAAAGATGTAGATAAAATCATTAATAATCCAGTTAGATCCAGTTTGTATTAATCAATGAGAAAATCTCATCGATTAACATGTCATTGTTTTTCCTCTTTAACACATTTAACAAGTCAATTCAACTTCATGAAAAATACAACAATTTTCACTCTACTGTTAAAGATCAAAATTCAAACAAACAGAACTTTATTGAACTGATATTAGTCAGGAGACTTTATTGAAATTAACCCAAAAAAAAGGAAGGTTTTTTCTTCTGCAATTCAGTTTCAATTCATTTGTTCAAATCTTAATTCTGAGGATCTTCTGTATATTGTTGTGATTAAAATTAATTTACTTGTAACAACTAACACTGGACATTTTCTACAGATGATGTAGAAAACATTGGTCCCTGACTGGGACAAATACCAGTGTGTGACTTCTGAAGGTTTCATTGAAGTCAACAGACATGATTCAGGACAACTGAGAGAAATTAGCTGAATATGAGGGAATGATCTGATTCTAAGATAAGAAAAGGTGAAAATAGGAAACAACAATTTAACATGTCATTAATTCATTCAAAACAAATATATTAACATTATGTATGAAGATAAATTAGATTCAGTCGTGGATTGAAGATATAAGATTTTCAAGAGTAACAGACAGTGAACTGACCTCAGAGTCTCCAGTCGACAGTCTGGACTCTTCACTAGATCAGACAGATCCTTCACATCTGAATCCTTCAGGTCGTTTTCACTCAGGTCCAGTTCTCTCAGGTGGGAGGGGTTGGACTTCAGAGCTGAGACCAGAGAATCACAGCTCATCTCTGACAAACTGCACAAACTCATCCTGAATAAAGAATAAAAGATGTAGATGAAATCATTAATAATCCAGTCATCCATCCATCAGCTACACCCACTTATCCTTGAGGGTCGTGGGGGCTGAAGACCATCCCAGCTGACACTGGCTGAGAGGGGGGGTCCACCCTGGACAGGTCACCAGGTCTGACTCATAGAGACAGAAAACCACTGCTGGTCACATTCACACCTATGTGGAAACTCAGAGTCGCCCATTAACCTGCATGTGTTTGGACTGTGGGAGGAAACCAGTCAGATCCAGTTTGTATTAATCCGTGAGCTTTTCTCTAAAATGAGTGGAGCCACTTTGTCCTTCTCTGATTGTGGATCCTCATAATGTCGCCTTCTACACACGTCATCCACATGTCACCACAACATTCATCAAAATAAAAGAGCTTTTTTTTCTTCTGCAAGTGAGTTTTAATTCATTTGTTCAAATCTTAATTCTGAGGATCTTCTGTATATTGTTGTGATGAAAATTAATTTACTTGTAACAACTAACACTGGACATTTTCTACAGATGATGTAGAAAACATTGGTCCCTGACTGGGACAAATACCAGTGTGTGACTTCTGAAGGTTTCATTGAAGTCAACAGACATGATTCAGGACAACTGAGAGAAATTAGCTGAAACTGAGGGAATGATCTGACTCTAAGATAAGAAAAGGTGAAAATAGGAAACAACAACAATTTAAAATGTCATTAATTCGTTCAAAAAGAATATAGTAACATTATGTATGAAGATAAATTAGGTTCAGTCTTGGATTGAAGATATAAGATTTTCAACAGTAACAGACAGTGAACTGACCTCAGAGTCTCCAGTCGACAGTCTGGACTCTTCAGAAAACCACACAGATCCTTCACTGCTGAATCCTTCAGGTTCTCATTGTAGCTCAGGTCCAGGTGTCTCAGGTGGGAGGGGTTGGACTTCAGAGCTGAGACCAGAGAATCACAGCTCATCTCTGACAAACTGCAGTTTCTCAACCTGAATAAAGAATAAAAGATGTGATGTTAGAGACAAAGTTCCTGCTTGAAACTGTTCAGTGTTTCATCATCTGTTCAGAGCTGAAGAAGGTTTAGAAAGTAGAAGGTTAGAAAAGCTTGATATATGATGATTATTACCCAGAGGAACAAGTTATTAATGCACCACTGTTGTTATGGTAATGTAATATTCCACCGTTCATTATCTAACATGTTATTCAGGTGTTGTATATTTTCTGTTTCCTCTAAATGTCATGTATGACTGAGAAAATGTTTTTTTTCTCATTGATGCAAAAATGCATTTACCATTTTTTTGTCTTCACTGCATTTAACTCCAGTGATGAAATAAAACCATGTCAGATTCATTTTAAGTTTTAAGATCTACAACAGTAAGAGACAGTGAACTGACCTCAGAGTCTCCAGTCGACAGTCTGGACTCTCCAGAAAACCACAAAGACCCTTCACTGCTGAATCCTTCAGGTCCCAATTTTCATTTAGGTCCAGTTCTCTCAGGTGGGAGGGGTTGGACTTCAGAGCTGAGACCAGAGAATCACAGCTCTTCTTTGACAACCTGCAGTTGTTCAATCTGAATAAAGAATGAAAAATGTGATGTTAGAGACAAAGTTCCTGCTTGAAACTGTTCAGTGTTTCATCGTCTGTTCAGAGCTGAAGAAGGTTTAGAAAGTAGAAGGTTAGAAAAGCTTGATATATGATGATTATTATCCAGAGGAACAAGTTACTAATGCACCACTGTTGTTATGGTTGTATATTTTCTGTTTCCTCTAAATGTCATGTATGACTGAGAAAATGTTTCTTTTCTCATTGATGCAAAAATGCATTTACCATTTTTTTTCTTCTCTGCATTTGACTCCAGTGATGAAATAAAACCATGTCAGACTCATTTTAAGTTTTAAGATCTACAACAGTAACAGACAGTGAACTGACCTCAGAGTCTCCAGTCGACAGTCTGGACTCTTCAGAAAACCACACAGACCCTTCACTGCTGAATCCTTCAGGTTCTCGTTGTAGCTCAGGTCCAGGTGTCTCAGGTGGGAGGGGTTGGACTTCAGAGCTGAGCCCAGAGAATCACAGCTCATCTCTGACAACCTGCAGTTTCTCAACCTGAATAAAGAATAAAAGATGTAGATAAAATCATTAATAATCCAGTCAGATCCAGTTTGTATTAATCAATGAGAAAATCTGATTGATTAACATGTCATTGTTTTTCCTCTTTAACACATTGAACAAGTCAATTCAACTTCATGAAAAATACAACAATTTTCACTCTACTGTTAAAGATCAAAATTCAAACAAACAGAACTTTATTGAACTGATATTAGTCAGGAGACTTTATTGAAATGAACCGAAAATGAAGGAAGGTTTTTTTTCTTCTGCAAGTGAGTTTTAATTCATTTGTTCAAATCTTAATTCTGAGGATCTTCTGTATATTGTTGGAATGAATATTAATTTACTTGTAACAACTAACACTGGACATTTTCTACAGATGATGTAGAAAACATTGGTCCCTGACTGGGACAAATACCAGTGTGTGAGTTCTGAAGGTTTCATTGAAGTCAACAGACATGATTCAGGACAACTGAGAGAAATTAGCTGAATATGAGGGAATGATCTGACTCTAAGATAAGAAAAGGTGAAAATAGAAAACAACAACAATTTAACATGTCATTGATTCATTCAAAACGAATATATTAACATTATGTATGAAGATAAATTAGATTCAGTCGTGGATTGAATATATAAGATTTTCAAGAGTAACAGACAGTGAACTGACCTCAGAGTCTCCAGTCGACAGTCTGGACTCTCCAGAAAACCACACAGATCCTTCACTCCTGAATCCTGAAGGTTCTCGTTGTAGCTCAGGTCCAGGTCTCTCAGGTGGGAGGGGTTGGACTTCAGAGCTGAGCCCAGAGAATCACAGCTCCCCTCTGACAAACTGCACCAACTCAACCTGAATAAAGAATAAAAGACGTGATGTTAGAGACAAAGTTCCTGCTTGAAACTGTTCAGTGTTTCATCATCTTTTCAGAGCTGAAGAAGGTTTAGAAAGTAGAAGGTTAGAAAAGCTTGATATATGATGATTATTACCCAGAGGAACAAGTTATTAATGCACCACTGTTGTTATGGTAACGTAACATTGCACCGTGGATCATCTAACATTGTTATTCAGCTGTTGTATATTTTCTGTTTCCTCTAAATGTCATGTATGACTGAGAAATGTTTCTTTTCTCATTGATGCAAAAATACATTTACCAGTTTTTTTATTCACTGCATTTGACTCCAGTGATGAAATAAAACCATGTCAGACTCATTTTAAGTTTTAAGATCTACAACAGTAACAGACAGTGAACTGACCTCAGAGTCTCCAGTCGACAGTCTGGACTCTCCAGAAAACCACACAGACCCTTCACTGCTGAATCCTGCAGGTTCTCATTGTAGCTCAGGTCCAGGTGTCTCAGGTGGGAGGGGTTGGACTTCAGAGCTGAGACCAGAGAATCACAGCTCATCTCTGACAACCTGCAGTTGTTCAATCTGAATAAAGAATAAAAGATGTAGATGAAATCATTAATAATCCAATCATCCATCCATCAGCTACACCCACTTATCCTTGAGGGTCGTGGGGGCTGAAGACCATCCCAGCTGACACTGGCTGAGAGGGGGGGTCCACCCTGGACAGGTCACCAGGTCTGACTCATAGAGACAGAAAACCACTGCTGGTCACATTCACACCTATGTGGAAACTCAGAGTCGCCCATTAACCTGCATGTGTTTGGACTGTGGGAGGAAACCAGTCAGATCGACTTTGTATTAATCCGTGAGCTTTTCTCTAAAATGACTGGAGCCACTTTGTCCTTCTCTGATTGTGGATCATCATAATGTCGCCTTCTACACACGTCATCCACATGTCACCACAACATTCATACACCTGTTCATGTCAACACTGATTCATCACCTGCTGCTGACCTCAGTCAAGTCTGTCATTACACCATCAACATCACATCACACATGTTGGACTAAAATCCTGTTCAGTGTTTCAGTTCTTACATGATCCTCTTCTTCCTGTGTTTGGTCGCTGAGCAGGTTTGTGAGATTTGGGAAATGGGATTAATGTAGAAGAATTATAACAGCTCTATTCACTGAACTGACCTCAGAGTCTCCAGTCGACAGTTTGGATTCTCCAGTCCAGCAGACAGCAGCTTCACTCCTGAATCCCTCAGGTTCTCGTTGTCACTCAGGTCCAGTTCTCTCAGGTGGGAGGGGTTGGACTTCAGAGCTGAGGCCACAACTTCACAGTGAGTCTCTGAGAGTCCACAACCAGTGAATCTGTGATTGTAAAAAGTCGTATAATATGTCAAATCATCTGCCAAATAAATAAATAAAATACAGATGCAGATCAATTGAGGGCAAAACAGACTGTCAAGTCATAAATTGATTAACATTTCCTCTTCACATTCATGCTTCAGCTAAACTTATCTGATTTTTTTGGACATGAGACAATAATTCTCATCTATCTCTCTCATACCTGCAGAATGTTAATGTGAACCTTTGTCTACTGTTAATCCTGCAGTTGAAGGGAGGGAAAATGATTTTACATGTAGGCTCCATCATGTCGACAGTCTGTGATTCGATCCCCAGAGTCAGAATGAAGCCTCCTCATTTACAAAAACACTTTTACTCTTTATTATGATTATTATTTCCAGCGAATTCAACTCACTGAACAATTAAAGGTGATTTCTCTCTGCTAGCTACCTGCTACTGTCAGATGCTACTGTTCAATAGAGGAAATAAAAACACACACACAGTTCCACTGTTTCCACATCGTTTGTTAGAAAAACCTGACATTGACGTTTGGTGTGTATCAGAAGACTGAATTCTCCCATTCTGATCTAATACATTCAGACCTCTCTTCATGGCTGAAGCTGTGTATTTTCAGAGACAGAAAACTACCTTGTAGAACCTGCTCATCATATCTTTACTGTTTTCACTGTTCACTGTAAAATCCGGTTGTCTGCTGTCATCAAATGGAGGCTTCACAAGTCTGAGGGAAAGTTCACTTCTCCAACTACGCAACCAAACGTCTTTTTACTTTTCAAACTTGTGGTCCTCAGACCCAACCAACACTGACTCAAGTGACATCACCTGAGGACATTCATCAGACTTCACCCCCCGACAAAAGGTTTCATACTAGTCATTTCTCCAGTGTTTTCTCATCTGCAGTTGTACTCCCCAACACCTGGAGACACACTGAGGTGGAAGATCAGTGGAGTCTCACTTTGATCACTTTCTGACTCCATTGACCCACAAATATTCAAAAAACATGAATAGAAGTATAATAAATAAATGTTGAATTAACAATTATTTAGAAATAAAAGAAAAACCTTTTTCATTTACTTAACAGCAATAATCACAATCAAATGAAAGAAATATTTTTCATGATGTTCATGTAATAAAAATCTGAATAATTTAAAATTGTGTATAACTGACTGACTAATCTCCACTGATTGATGATGTTAATGATCATGTCTGGACTCACCGAGCTTTTCTGCAGTTCCTCACAGCTGGGATCAGTCTCCGTCGTCCCTCCTTTGATGTGTTGTACTTCTCCAGGTCCAACTCATCCAGAACCTCCTCTGACATCTGCAGCATGTAGGCCAGAGCTGAGCAGTGGATCTCAGAGAGTCTCTTCTCTGATCTCTTCTCTGACTTCAGGAACCCTTGGATCTCCTGATGTACTGAGAGGTCGTTCATCTCCATCAGACAGTGGAAGATGTTGATGCTTCTGTCAGGTGACCTGTTGTATATATCCATCTCCCTCAGGTTATGGATGACCCTCTGGATGGTTTCTGGACTGTTCTCTGTCTGACCCAGCAGGCCTCCTAAGACTCTCTGGTTGGACTCCAGAGAGAGGCCATGAAGGAAGCGAACAAACAGGTCCAGGTGGCCATTTTTACTTTCAAGGGATTTCTCCATAGCTACCCGCAGGATGACATCCAGGGATTTTCCACTGTAGTCTTCCCCCAGTAAGTCCTTGAATTCTTTAAGGCTCCGGTTGGCGTAACAGTGGAACATGTAGACTGCAGCCAGAAACTCCTGAACGCTCAGATGAACAAAGCAGTAGACTGATTTCTGGAAGATCATACTCTCTTTTTTGAAGATCTCTGTACAGACTCCTGAGTGCACCAAGGCCTCTGAGACATCAAGACCACACTGCTCCAGGTCTTCTTGGTAGAACGTGATGTTTCCTTTCTCCAGATGTTCAAATGCCAGCCTCCCCAGCTTCAGAAGAACGTCCCTGTCAGCCTCCGTCAGCTCCCGTGGACTCGTCTCACATCCCTCATCGTACTTGTTCTTCTTCCTCTTTGTCTGAACCATCAGGAAGTGTGAGTACAGGTCAGTCAGGGTCTTGGGCAGCTCTCCTCTCTGGTCTGTAGTCAACATGTGCTCCAGAACTGTAGCACTGATCCAGCAGAAGACTGGGATTTGACACATTATGTGGAGGCTCCTGGATGTCTTGATGTGTGAGATGATTCTGCTGGACAGCTCTTCATCACTGTATCTCCTCCTGACGTACTCCTCCTTCTGGGCGTCGGTGAAGCCTCAGCTTCTGTCGCCCTGTCAACGCAGGTAGGAGGGATCTGATTGGCCGCCGCCGGTCGGGAAGTTATCCAGACGAGAGCCGAGGGAAGCAGATTCCCCTGGATGAGGTTTGTCAACAGCAGGTTGACAGACGACTTCTGAGTCACGTCAGACACGACCTCCATGTTGTTGAAATCCAGTGACAGTCTGCTTTCATCCAGGCCGTCAAAGATGAACAGAACTTTACAGACAGCCAGCTCCTGTGCTGTGACCTTCTGTAACGTTGGATGGAAAACATGGAGCAGCGTGAGGAGACTGTACTGCTCATGTCGGATCAGGTTCAGCTCCCTGAACGAAAGCAGAACCAGCAGATGGACGTCTTGGTTTTCCAGGCCCTCTGCCCAGTCCAGAGTGAACTTCTGCACCGAGAAGGTTTTTCCAACGCCAGCGACGCTGCTCACAGAACCACTCTGATGCGTCTCTGTTGCTCAGACAAGGCTTTAAAGATGTCGCGGCACTTGATGGGAGCTTCATGGAGGGTCTTCCTCTTGGAAGCTGTCTCAAGCTGCCTCACCTCATGTTGGGTATTAACCTCTTCACTCTGTCCCTCTGTGATGTAGAGCTCAGTGTAGATCCTGTTGAGGAGGGTTCTACTTCCTGTTCCATCAATTCCTTCAGTCACACGTTCACATCTTCTCCTCAGACTGATCTTATGTTCATCTAAAACCTCCTTCAGACCACGATCTGCTGAAAGAGAAGAAACGTCGTAAGACTGAAGAAAGAGAATCTGTTGATTATTTTCATCATCGACAGAAAAACTTAAGACGAGAATAAAAAGGTTTTTCTTTAGTGTTATTTATAATCATCTTAACTGCCAACGCTGTATGATACAACAAATGACACTGTAGAAAACAAAGAGTCCTGTTCTCAGAGATGATGACATCAACAGACAGATGTACTGTCTTACTTTGTACAGTGCTTGTCTGACTTTCTGTCTGTAGTCCAGGTCTCCTTCTGGATCTTTTACCACACTGGGGACAGGAGGAGTCTCCTGATGAACCAGACTGGTCCCAGTATGAGGTGATGCACCGTCTGCAGAACCAGTGTCCACAGCTGGTAGAGACTGGATCCTTCAGGACGTCCTGACACAGAGCACAGCTGGACAGCTGCTGCTCCATAGAAACATGACTCCTCTTCCTCTCTCTGTGAAGACATTCCTTTATAACTAAAATGGTTTGTTGAATGTTGATTGAAAACCATCCTGATGTGTCAAACACTGTCTAGAAGCTCAGATGGTCAAAGAACAGTAAAAGTGTAGCTACTTTTCTGTTTCACTTCAGAATTCAGTTTGTAATGAAAATGATTATTTCTTTTATTTAAGCTCTTACTTCAATGTTCATCCTCTTTATACAAACATAATCAACGTGGAGGTGCCAATCCGGCATGTTCCATCACTCGCAGAGAGAAAACACAAAAACACACAAACATACAAACTCAAGACTTCCTGCAGTTACTTCACAGTAAAAGCCTTCCATTTAAGAAAGCTGATCATGTCCTTTACTGTTTTACAGTCTCTTTGTGCAGCTTAGCTTTGGTTAGTTAAGTTTTCTCTGAGGTTAGAAGTCGTGGTGATGTTGGTAATGATCCTGCAAAGTGTTGTAAACTCTGTTAGATCCCAGATTATCAAGATCCACCAGAACCGTGTTCCCTCCTTCTGTGGCTGATTCTCTCCTCCACCACGGCCCTTTAATCACTGACATCTTCAAACATCTCTCAAGTTTATCAGCTACAGTAATAATATGGAACCAGGGAAAATGAAATTGTTCTTAGTTCAGATCATTTCACTAGAAACCAGCACGTCAGACGTCTGTATTAATACACTGATGCCAGAAGAACCAGGAGGAACTTATTTTCCGTGACACTACGGCAGCTGTTACAGGAAGTGATGACAACTGCAGGACCTCAACACACTAAACACCGTTACAGCCTCAGTCTGGAGGCTCACAGGTTGTAGCAGGGCTCTTACTGTGGGTCTGAGGGTCCAGGTTCAGTACTGAAGATTGGAGGTTGTCCTTTAGACCGGTCACTCTTCATAGACAGAGAACTGGATCCTGGAGACCCTGGTCTGTCCTCCTCTTCCTCCACACCATCACTCATCTTCTGGACTCCAGTCGGTCTGAGAGAGAAACCAGCAAACTGACTGTGAGCTCACACACACAGGAAATACCACTGACAACTGTTTAATCTGCTGCTTTTCCTTCAGCGTCTCTGTGTGGACACAAGTTCGTCCTGACTCTTCTTCCCTTTACAGTCCACAGGCAGAAAACTGGCTCAGAGACTCTGACAGTCAAATAATAATGATGTTGTATTAACACTCACCTTCCTCAGCCTTCACTTTTCCTCCTCCTGCTCCGTCGTAGTCAAAATGGAGCCTGAGCAGACTGAACACTTTCACTTTCCCTTGCTCCTCCCTCTCTCATTTACAAGAAATCACATGGGTCTGTCTACATGAGTGTGTGTGTTTGTGTGTGTTTGCTTCTCAAACAGAAATGTATTATCCTTCATATTTCTTTATATCTGTGTTTGCCCCAGAATTTCGTATTTTCATACACAGTGAAGTTTGAATATTTTTTCCCGTGTTTTAAGACACATGACAGAAAAAGGTTGTGACCATGAAAAGCCTCTGAGGGACCGTTTCACTCTTTTTTTTAAGAGCGTTTGACTCTTTCCTTTCGGTGCCGACCAAAGGAAAACCCGGGAAAACCTTTAGAAAGTCACGGTGCAACCAGAGGAAAAACTCAAAAGTTATCAGACATCAGGTTCTGACGTCAGTCAGCTCAGGGAGCCGGAGAACTGTTTGGTAGCTTTAGAGTTGGGGCTGTGATCCCTGTGACGTCCACTGAATTTGTAAGAGGACACTCCGGAGTAGTGACGTCTTAGTTTTGACCATCAGACTGAAACCAGATCATCAACATCTATTGTCCTGAAGTCATCAGATAACTAAGTTGGGATCGTGACAGTTTGATCATTTATAATCAAAATTCAATCGAGCCCCACGTCGAGATAAGTGTCCTAAAAACACAACAGGAGAACTAAAGAAAACTACAATTTTATCTCAGTAAAATGTAGGTGATTGAGTCGTCATTTCAACAAAACACCAATAAAAATGGAAGATTTCTTAAACGTAAAAGATGTCAAGCGATGCCCGACAGAATGAGAAGCTGCTGGTGTCTGAAGGTGGACAAAGAATCATCTTTCGTGAATCGTAGTTCAGTTTTCTGAACGTTTGCTGCAGACAAAGCTCGTACATCTTCATCACATCTAACGAAGAATGTCTCATTTTACATGACACATTTCTGATCTGATTTTCTGGATTAATTTCTGCCATGTCCAAAAAATAAAGTTTGATTATAATATGAACAGTAAGTGAATCAGTGATGAACCTTGTGTGTTGTCGGTTAAATCGCCTCCAAAGGCCACATTTCATAGGCAGCTTTTTATTAATGTGCCAGTTCACAGTTCACACCATCCCTCTAACCTTAAAGGTCACGGGTTCCATCCCCAGAGCTGAACTCTCTTAGTGATTCTGTAGCAGTGTATTTACCCCTGTTAGTTTTACTAAGGCCTTGCTTTTCATGCAGCCTGCCTTTTTATTTTAGTTTGAACTATGGCCATTAAAGCAGAACAAGAAACTAGAGATGTAGAACAACGAGACTTTTTCTGTGGCAAGAAGATGCTGAGAAACTCAGGTTATTTCCGTTCGCAGGGTGAGAGAGCAGGTAAATTCAGCTTGACATCAGAGGAACCATCCGTTTTTGATGGGGACGTTCTGCTTCCTGATTCCCAGTCTGACAAATGTTGTGTTACAGCACCATCTGTAGGTTAAAGGCTAGAAAAGCATTCACTGCGACTTACATAGTAAAACGTATGAAAGCTAAATGGACGTCAATGAGATGTTCTCCATGAGGGAAAATGTGGAGATGAACAAGAAATGAGACAAAACCTCCTGTTGGACATGAGACAATATATTTTTGAGAGAGACTTTGTCGCTGTGTCCAGTAAAACCTGGATCACGACTCCAGATCCACACGAAGGATTTTGCAGTCAAAGGTGCAGAACTGGCTGTTAATGGGTCACCAACAAAAGCAAGGCAGAAATAATCCATGACGGAGAGACGGACGTCTCCCAGCTGAGACCTGAACCGTCCTCTGACTCGCCGCAGGACAGTGGACGGCAGCAGGATACGGTGTATGCAGAGGTCAGAGTGTCCAGACAGAAAACAGCTCCACACACACTGATCCGGAGGATCTCTACGCTCAGGTGAAGACAGAACGACAACGCTTTGGTTTGTGTAAAGACAAAGTCACATTTCAATACACCTCACGTCACATGTGCCTTTATTTTTATTCATACGTGATGGTTTTTACATCAGTTGATGCAGAGAAAGACACTGGAGCCTGGACGGGAAAATGATGTGTTCACTGTCAACGGTTCACACCAACAGGCGCTCTGGCAGCAAACGCCACCTCAGAGTTTACAGCCCTGAGGGCCACATCAAACGGGCTGAAACTGTAGGAACAGTCTACACTGAGAAACAGTCAGGAATGTTCAACAAATCTGTAAATAACTGTATGAGTTCATGAATGACAACTTTTTGTGTTATTACAATAATACACTGTAAAATGTTTACAACTAATGTGATTTTACTATACATCTTAATCTTTCTTTTATTCAAGGAATGTGAGCGTTTGAAAGTCCACTAGAACTTTAAAGGGTCAGACATTGTTTCACATTCATTCATTGCAGTGGAATAAACTGAAGATTTTAACAAACCTCTAAAAATAACTGAATCAAATAATAAAATGTCAAAGCTTCGTGTATTGTGGCTGAACTTGATGTTTATGTTGATGTGTCTTAGTTGTGTCCATGTCTCACGTCTAAATCCAGCTTGTCTCCCTGTAAGTGTGTGAGACGAGGCTGGTACCGGAGCCTTATACATGCAGGCTGCTGCTCTTTCATACTTTCTACTTACAAGGTTGTTTAGAAATATTATATGGAAATTAACTGTCGTACACAGTCAGTCCACAGGGTGGAGCTGCAATAAAACCACAGAGTAAAAACAGGTGACGACACCAGTTGAGCCTTCAGACCATTAAGTGTTAATCTACAGTTATGTTTTCATAGACAGAGCTGATCAGTAGAGTCGGTTCAGAAGATCTGAATGAATGAAAAAAGACAGAGTCCAGGAGGAGGAGGAGGAGGAGACGAAGGAGGAGCATTAGGAGCAGGAGCAGGAGGAGGTGGAGGTGGAGCAGGAGGAGGTGGAGGTGGAGGTGGAGGTGGAGGAGGTGGAGGAGCCTCAGTGTGTCTGCAGAGAAAGTGGAGAAGGACGGAGCAGCAGCACAACAGTCCAGATACACTGATGATGCTCCGTCAGGTCCAGAGGACACAGGGATGATGGTGGACTGGACTCTGTGTCTGACAGTGGAGCTGATCTCAGATCAGTTCAGACTGCAGCACTGAGAGTCAGCTCCACTTCTTCTGGTTCCTCCGTCAGTCTCTGCTGGATGAAGCTCTCCTCTCCACTCTACCTCCCAGTAACATGGCCCAGTCACAGCCTCTCTACACACAAGCTGCTGCTGCTGCTTCAACCTCTGTGGATCATCAGGACACAGCTCGTCCTCTCTCAGCACACACACACACACACACACACACACAAACAAACACACACACACACACATGCAGAGACACACACACTGAAACACACACACACACACACACACACACGTGCAGACACACAAACAAACACACACATACACACCTTCATGAAGATCACCACCACTTCCACCTGTAGAGAGGAGACAGACGACAGATGGAGGCTTCACTGAAAATGTCCGAATGAAACAAAGCACAGATGAACAGTTTCAGATCAGATCTGATGCTACGACAGTCTGATGAATGAGAACCACTGTCTCTGTTCATCTTCTCAGGCTGTCAGCTGTGATCCAGCTTTATTTCCTGTAGACATCAACACAACAACGACACTCGTCTCCACTTTGATACCAACCGTGTTTAGTACAATACAGCTGGAAGCAGCATGGACGGACTCCAACGCTCTACTGACCTCAGAGTCTCCAGTCGACAGTCTGGACTCTTCACTAGATCAGACAGACCCTTCACATCTGAATCCTTCAGGTCGTTTTCACTCAGGTCCAGGTGTCTCAGGTGGGAGGGGTTGGACTTCAGAGCTGAGACCAGACAATCACAGCTCATCTCTGACAAACTGCAGTTGTTCAATCTGAATAGAGAAAGAAACATAACTTATATAAAAGTTTCCTTCCTCAGCATCACTGTGGTTTCGTCCTCACTAATGTCTCCATCACCAGCCTCGTATGTGTCAATACAAACTACAGCTGAAATAAACCTGGTAAATAATATGATGGACGTCCTCCAGTCTCTGGGAGCAGTGTGTTGAATGTCTGAGAGCAAAGTTCACACACTCGGTCGGATGCTGGTCACTGACGTCTAGAAGACACCAGCAGACCCGTGTTGTCCTGTATCAGGCCACGCTGACTAAGTTACAGACACGTTTAACGTCTTAGCTGAGTTCACAGTGACCGACCATGACACCAGATCACAGGAAAGCTTTGATTTCAAAGTTCCTCTTTCCAGCTCTGAACTGGGGGAGACTGGTTTCTGCTACTATGCACCTCACTACTGGAACAGACTGGAAAACAACGTCAAGTCAGAGAAACTCTTTCCTCTGAGGGACTATAAAGTTCTACTGATGATATTTCTGACCCTGTGTGTGACTGTTTCCATCAGTGTGTGTGTGGTGACTGCTTTGTGTGACTGCATTGTCTTGTTGTGATGTTCTACATCTGTCATTACTTCTCAGTCTCTCTTGTAAACCAGATCCTGATCTCAGTGAGACTTTCTGAATAAATGAAGCTGAACTGACTCAGTAACTTAAACTGCCGACACTGTGAATGTGACGTTCATATGTTTCAATCCTGTGTCTCGGCTGTAAAATCACAGATCTGAAGGAGATTTAATCTCATGAATATGAACCTGTCTGCAGTTTAGTGTCAGCACAACTTTCACATCATGTTAATCTCAACACAGAACTAAAACATGGTGTCTGACCTCAGAGTCTCCAGTCGACAGTCTGGACTCTCCAGAAAACCACACAGACCCTTCACTCCTGAATCCTTCATGTTGTTGTAGCTCAGGTCCAGGTGTCTCAGGTGGGAGGGGTTGGACTTCAGAGCTGAGACCAGAGAATCACAGCTCATCTCTGACAACCTGCAGCAACTCAACCTGAATAAAGAATAAAAGATTCGATGTTAGAGACAAAGTTCCTGCTTGAAACTGTTCAGTGTTTCATCATCTGTTCAGAGCTGAAGAAGGTTTAGAAAGTAGAAGGTTAGAAAAGCTTGTATATGATAATTATTATCCAGAGGAACAAGTTATTAATGCACCACTGTTGTTATGGTAATGTAACTTTCCACCGATCATCATCTAACATGTTATTCAGCTGTTGTATATTTTCTGTTTCCTCTAAATGTCATGTATAACTGAGAAAATGTTTTTTTTCTCATTGATGCTAAAATAATTTACCATTTTTTTTATTCACTGCATTTGACTCCAGTGGTGAAATAAAACCATGTCAGACTCATTTTAAGTTTTAAGATCTACAACAGTAACAGACAGTGAACTGACCTCAGAGTCTCCAGTCGACAGTCTGGACTCTCCAGAAAACCACACAGACCCTTCACTGCTGAATCCTTCAGGTTCTTGTTGTAGCTCAGGTCCAGTTCTCTCAGGTGGGAGGGGTTGGACTTCAGAGCTGAGACCAGAGAATCACAGCTCTTCTCTGACAACCTGCAGTTCCTCAACCTGAATAAAGAATGAAAGATGTGATGTTAGAGACAAAGTTCCTGCTTGAAACTGTTCAGTGTTTCATCATCTGTTCAGAGCTGAAGAACGTTTAGAAAGTAGAAGGTTAGAAAAGCTTGTATATGATGATTATTATCCAGAGGAACAAGTTATTAATGCACCACTGTTGTTATGGTAACATAACCTTACGACGTGATTCATCTAACATGTTATTCAGCTGTTGTATGTTTTCTGTTTCCTCTAAATGTCATGTATGACTGAGAAAATCTTTTTTTTCTCATTGATGCAAAAATACATTTACCAGTTTTTTTATTCACTGCATTTAACTCCAGTAATGAAATAAAACTATTTCAGATTCATTTTAAGTTTTAAGATCTACAAGAGTAACAGACAGTGAACTGACCTCAGAGTCTCCAGTCGACAGTCTGGACTCTCCAGAAAACCACACAGATCCTTCACTGCTGAATCCTGCAGGTTATCATTGTAGCTCAGCTCCAGTTCTCTCAGGTGGGAGGGGTTGGACTTCAGAGCTGAGACCAGAGAATCACAGCTCATCTCTGACAACCTGCAGTTTCTCAACCTGAATAAAAAAGAATAAAAGATGTAGATGAAATCATTGATAATCCAGTCATCCATCCATCAGCTACACCCACTTATCCTTGAGGGTCATGGGGGCTGAAGACCATCCCAGCTGACACTGGCTGAGAGGGGGGGTCCACCCTGGACAGGTCACCAGGTCTGACTCATAGAGACAGAAAACCACTGCTGGTCACATTCACACCTATGTGGAAACTCAGAGTCGCCCATTAACCTGCATGTGTTTGGACTGTGGGAGGAAACCAGTCAGATCCAGTTTGTATTAATCCGTGAGCTTTTCTCTAAAATGAGTGGAGCCACTTTGTCCTTCTCTGATTGTGGATCATCATAATGTCGCCTTCTACACACGTCATCCACATGTCACCACAACATTCATTAAATCAAAGAAGGTTTTTTTTTCTTCAAAAAGTGAGTTTTAATTCATTTGTTCAAATCTTCATTCTGAGGATCTTCTGTATATTGTTGTGATGAAAATTAATTTACTTGTAACAACTAACACTGGACATTTTCTACAGATGATGTAGAAAACATTGGTCCCTGACTGGGACAAATACCAGTGTGTGACTTCTGAAGGTTTCATTGAAGTCAACAGACATGATTCAGGAAAACTGAGTGACATTAGCTCAAACTGAAGGAATTATTATTAGTCATAGATCAGAGAAGCTGAAAACATCAAGAATTTAAAATGTTGTTAATTGAATCAAAGTGAATTAATTCATTTTATGTATAAAAAGAAATTAGATTCAGTTGTGGATTAAAGATATAAGATTTTCAACAGTAAGAGACATTGAACTGACCTCAGAGTCTCCAGTTGACAGTCTGGAATCTCCAGAAAACCACAAAGACCCTTCACTGCTGAATCCTTCAGGTACCAGTTTTCATTTAGGTCCAGTTCTCTCAGGTGGGAGGGGTTGGACTTCAGAGCTGAGCCCAGAGAATCACAGCTCATCTCTGACAACCTGCAGTTGTTCAATCTGAATAGAGAATGAAACATAACCTATATAAAACTGTCTTCATGTGAAACCTCAGAATAAAAGAGTTTCCTTCCTCAGCATCACTGTGGTTTCGTCCTCACTAATGTCTCCATCACCAGCCTCGTATGTGTCAATACAAACTACAGCTGAAATAAACCTGGTAAATAATCTAATGGACGTCCTCCAGTCTCTGGGAGCAGTGTGTTGAATGTCTGAGAGCAAAGTTCACGCACTCGGTCGGATGCTGGTCACTGACGTCTAGAAGACACCAGCAGACCCGTGTTGTCCTGTATCAGGCCACGCTGACTAAGTTACAGACACGTTTAACGCCTTAGCTGAGTTCACAGTGACCGACCATGACACCAGATCACAGGAAAGCTTTGATTTCAAAGTTCCTCTTCCAGCTCTGAACTGGGGAGACTGGTTTCTGCTATTATGCACCTCACTACTGAACAGACTGGAAAACAACGTCAAGTCAGAGAAACTCTTTCCTCTGAGGGACTATAAAGTTCTA
>CM029125.1:19716488-19736488 GCA_016859345.1 Istiophorus platypterus
GCAGCTGGTTGCTCAAGTCACAGTGTGTCAGTGTGCATGTCGGGGCGGGTTAGCTCAGTGACCTTTGCCCCCAGGCCGGGCGAATCAGCATCATCGTTGGTGAGCAGAGCAGCTTCAGCAGGGGAAGCAAACAACACTGTGATCAGCATCACTGTCATCTCTCTCTCCCTCTCCCTCTCTCTCAGCTATTAACTCAGACTCACTTTGTCTCTCTGCAGAATGAGTGGAAAATCCTCAACCTCAAAACCCAATGTGACGAACCTCCATGCCACTTATCGCACAAAGACCCCTGGCTGCCTCTGCTTCATCTGCGAAAGTGTCTTTTCCTTTGTAACTGCCAAAGAAAGACATTATCCCTTCTGCCTATTCAACATGTTCTCCAAATTAAATGATAAAATACCTAATTTATCAATATTAACTACGCCAAAGATTTAATATCTTATCAGCAGCCTCTGCTGTCAAAGTCACTGCATTCAACCGACGACCATCCGCCTCAGTTTCGTCACTCAGAAGCTTTGAGGACATAAAGCAAAGAGATAACTTGAGCTCCTCGCCAGGTAAACGCAAGCACGCCTTAGTCATTTAAATGTACAACCTAACTAGAGCCCCCCCAAAAAAGGAAGAAAGACTGGACACTGAAGAGGTGACAGTCACTTGGATGCAGCCGAATGTTTCAGAAGAAATCTGAGAACGATTCCAGCGTCATCGAAGGGGTTTGGCTCCGACCTGCGGATGGTGGCGAGCGCCAGGTTTTAATTGCTGCATGTTTTCCCTCAGAGCCTCCGAATTTAACACTCTTCTCCTTCTTACCTTATTTTCCACCTCCCATCCATTTTTCTTTCTCTCTTTCTTTCATATTATATATATAAATATATGTATATATACATATACATATGCATAAACACATTTCCCTGCTTGTCTCATTTACTTTTTCCGTTTCTTTTACTCTCAACTTCTTGTCCTTTATTAAACGTCCTCTTTCATTCCCACTATTCTTTATTTTCTCTCCTTCGATCTACTCCTTCGATTGCTCTCCTCACCCTCTATGGAAGCTGTAGGGTCCTCTGCTTTCCTACTACTCCATCCGTCTCCCATGCGCTCTCTCTTGCCTTATCTCCTTTTATCTCTCTTTTCTCCCCCTTTTTCTTCTTCCCTATCTATTCCCATCCTGTTATTTTTCTCTCCGCTATTTTCTCCACTCTCCCATGCCCTCGTTCCATCCTCCCATCCCCCCTTTTCCTCTCCCTCCCTCCTGTCTCCTCTGAAACCCCTCTGTCGGGTTTTCAGTGCCCTCTCTCATTTATCTTTTTCCTCTCTGTCTGTGTCTTCTCCTTTTCTCTGCCGTCCATCCTTCTTTCTGCTTCACCTCTCCTGAACCTCCTTCTCCTTCCTCATCCTCATTGGACTCTCCCTGTGACGTGTCAGCTGGCTCGCTGTTTGCCAGCTAGCTGTGTATGGACCTCTGGCTAGGTTTTGCATGGCATGGTCCGCTAGCTTCAGGCTAACTCGTTTTCCCAAAGGCCCCCGCAACTTTGAGTTGGACGACGGCCTCGTTTTCACACACACACACACACAGTATATCATCGTGGCTACGTCACTCAGTGTCTGCCAGCGTCCTGCTCTCAGTGTGGACACTCAGCACAGATGCTAGTCCTTCCTGACATGTCACACAACGCTGCACTACATGGTCCACAGCAGCAGGGCTCACACAGAATACGAGACGCGTGCAACCTCGGCAAAAATTACAATAAACCACAATGATTGAATGAGAGTGAAGAGATGAACATCACTCAGGGAGATTTAGATTTACAGAACTATTGAAGTTTTCTGTGTCTTTTTTCTAACTTAGCATGTAAATGAATGAGCCCATTATAAAAAAGCCACACAGAATCATAAGAGTTCAGTGGGTGGAGATTTCTGGTGGCTCGTCAACCTTCTTACATGGTTGAGTAAAGGTGTTTTCATAAAGAAGTTAGTTAACTGGTAAGAAAGAAAAAAAAAAAGGCCACAACAATTAAAATGTTAAAAAAAAAAAAAGAATCACATTCACTCTTCGTATCATCACATGATTTATGTTTATGTCAATGCAGAAATATCATATTCATTCCTTACCCTGACATTTATGGTAACTGCTGCAGCTTAAAATTAATTTCTGCGGAACTGTTGTTCTTTCTGCGCATTAGCTTCCTCCTCTTTTACATCTCTGTCGCTAAATTCCACCTCAGCCAGACAAAGTTTATCTCCAGCCACTCAGACTCAGTCTACTTCAGCATCAAGCGCAGCGCCAACCCCAGGAAAAATATTTGCCCAACTAAAGACCCAACCTGCTGTTTGTTTGCCTCCTGTCTCACCGATGAGATTGGAACTAGAACCATTTCCATCTGTATTCTGTTTACGTCTTCTAACGGCTCTGGCACTGTGAAAAAAATAGAAAAAGAAAAAATACTGAACACCCCTCCACCGTCATCTACCCCGACTCAGATCAACGGAGGCCTGTAAAAAGCCGCGGTGGTTACTAAAGGTTAGAAGTGACAACCCGGCGTGCCGGATGACTGACAGAAAGCAAAGGGACAGTGATGTTCTCGCCTCCGCCTCCCCGACAGAACAAAAGCTTTTCGCACTTACGTTTCTTAGGCCCGGAGCCACGTCAGGCCTCCGACCACACGAAGCTCGGGATGTTTATCTCGGAATTGTTTCACTGTTCGCGCTTGTAGATATTAAACAACGGCGTACAGTGAGACCCGAGCCAGTTTATGGTCTCAGCCCAGGGCCCGAGGGCGGTTTTCTCGGTGGTGGAGACTCGTCGTGTGTAAACTGACCCTGTTGATTTTTCATTAAAAATTTTATGTGATAATCTTAACGATATTTCAGAGCTTTATGATCCCGATGATAAAGATATAAATCTGTTTATAGCGATCGAAGGAGCACTCCACAGATTTATCGCTGCACTTCTGTGACATTGTCATTTCACGATGGGAAAGTTGAAACAAAAAGGATCAAAACTGATGCAGCAAAATAAGAAATATGTTGTTGTTGGTGTTTTTTGTTTTTTTAATTATATACATTCTTCCTCTTTCTGAAAATCTCCAGCCAACATTACCCACAGTGCACCTTCATTGCGAAGGGTTAGGTCAGAGATTTGAGTGTGTTATGCCAGCAACAGCTAAAGTAGCCTGGAGCCTTTTTATATACAATTAACTGTTCAATCTAAAAAATGTAGAACAGACAGACAACTGCCCATATGAAGGTGTCATAAACACCCCCCCCCCCCCAACAAGCTCCAGCCTGAACCAGGAGGCGGCTTCAGCTCACGCATCCACAAAGACGTCCCCATCCACATCTTGCCCCGGCCACTGAACTAGTCCAATAACCAGAGAGAAAGAGAAAAGGTCCACTCACCCTGCGTCGCTGCTGTTCCCACAGATTAAGGCATCCTTGGCTCCCTCCACCTTGTAAAAGTTGTCTAGAAAAATTAAAAGAAAAAAGATTTTTTAATTAAAAAAAACGCACTTTAGTCAGGAGAGTCTTTCCTCTTCGCCCATCACGCTTCACCCACATAGATGTTTCCACTTCCGCTGTCTAATTAACCGCCTGGACCTGTGTGGGCGTGTCCAAACCGTGCCCGACTAAAAATGGCTCCCTGACATTTGTATTGATTCTATTCTATCGATCCTGAGGTCTAATCAGAGGAAATTGATAAATGTAAATACCTTTTTAAATCCCTGTTTCAGTCATTCTTTTCATATTCATTTGAAAATCCATAATCGGGGGAAGAACGATTTTTTGAAATTTCGTTTTTATTACGGAATAATAAAAAATGGCAACCTCTTTTTCGTACTTTAAGTTTCAGGGTAAGGTCAAAACTAGGAAATGAGAAAACTTACCACGGACCGAAGTTAATTTCGATACTTGATTTTTTCCAATTTGTGTGACCAGGAAGTTACTGACTTCTTTGCGTTTCACTTAATAAACTTGCTACAAATACATTCGGGCGACGGCAGCACTTGAGTTAACGTGATGAAGAGGAGATTGAAAATCAGCATAAGCATTTGGAGGAAAAAAAAAATCACGTTAAAAGTCTTCGTCTCCATGAACAAGAAAAAGGAAGTGGAGCCGCCAAGGAAACAGCGGGAAAGAACAAAGGCGGCCAGGTGAGCGCCGATTTATTTTCACCCCGCCCACATTTTGAAAATCGAAGTTTGCCGAATTAACGATTATCTGTTTATTTTTCAATAAAATACGTTGAAACTGAAGAACACTTAAAAACGGAAGATTCTAAAGCGCGCTCTGAAGCGTGAGTTTATACTGTGTGCTCCAAAGTGAGCCCCGGTTTTTATTTTCCAAAAATACTTCGCTGAAAAATAAAAAAAAATTGTATTAAAGTTCAACCTCATATTCCCATAATCTTCCATCTCTTTTGTCAGGTCTCTCTATAAATCCCCTACTTTGTCTACTTATGATCATGAGAAACCATAACATCCATAACAGAGACGTCCTGTATTTATATGCATGTTCGGTCCAGCATCCTATACAGTGATTGTTTAAGAGCCAGCGCTCTCTTCTCCCAAATTCAACATCTCTGCACCTCGATGGGTCAGGGATCACTGCGGCATTAAACACTGAGTCAGCCGCCAGTTGGGTCCTAGCAAATGCAAGCAATAGCATAAAAACCCTATTTTATTATTAATTTGGCAAAGCAACTGTATTCAGTGTTGATCGAACCACCCCATCTCCTTAATAAGGTCAGAACCGGTACTGATGCTGATCTTCTGCATTGGATCGGCGTGTCCCAGGGGAAAAGGGTGCAGGAAATGGATGGATTTGTCTGTATCTTTGCAACTACTACACTTCAATTGATAATGCGAGTAATTATAATAATAAAAACACATGTCAGGACCGTGTTTCAGGTTCATGTAACCCCTCCAGTGCCCACACACACACACACACACACACACACCGGTGTGTAAGTTTTTGCTCAGCTCCCAGGCTGTGTGCCCGTGTTACCGCAGGATCGATAAACTCATCAGACCCAGCTCGCGGGTTCTGGCCTGGTTGGGGAACCTTCCGAGCGGGAGGCCATAAGACCGAGTCCATTACAGGACCCACAGTTTGCTGGGCGTTTATTCAGCACTTAAATCTGACCACAAACCACTTCAGAGTGCATTAGCACGCTTCATTATACATATAATACATTTCATTACTTAGATACTCCTCCACCCCAAAGTATCCTTGAGGAAACAGTGTTTATACTTGCGGACGGATATAAACGAATTTAACCAGGACCGGCTCCAGAGCAGCGCTGGCATGCAGTGGGTTCTGGGACGACTGAGGCGGAGGAACCAGCTCTGGATCTGTTGTTAAGACTGAGCTCAAGGGAGGGGAAGGGAGGGGAAGGGAGGGGAAGACCCCCCCCCGACACTGCAGCTACTCAAATGTGAAATTAAAGAAGCACTTCAGGTTCTTCCTCCCTGCTTTTCATCGCTAGTCTTTCGCTCTTTATCCAAACAAGTCGGAAGCCCTTTTAAAAATATGATTTCGTTGTCCTTGTCTATAAAAAAATCATCACTTCTCTTAATTGCAATAAAACTAAAGACCGAGGTAAAACTGTGAATCTACTGAAAAACAAACAAAACTAGCCACAAGAAACAGTTGTGCCCCCCCCCCCTTCCGACCCACAGGTACAGTCTGTGCCATCAAACCTCCGCCAGCTATGCAAAAGATGCACAAATGAAATTTTCTGAGCAGCAAAGCTGAAAAACAGTTTCTCTGCAATGAAATTAATGGACAAATCTATGAAAACAAGACTCAGCTTGTGTCTGTTATGGTTAAAAAAAAAGAGCCTCAAAGTGTGAGAAACATCACCTCCTATTTTGCAAAGTGTAACTTCAGCACAAGAACTGGTGCTTTTTACTGTGCAAATCTGTTCTGCTGTGAGTCAACTTGTATAACAGAGACTGGGGGGGGGGGCACTTGACAGACGGGGGATCTCTGCATCAGACGCCGGGCCACGAGCAACTTTTCAGAGAAACAGTGACCTTAAATGCTGGCGTGACATTTTCATCCATTTGCCTTACGGGAACAACTATTCAGGATACTCATCTTTTATTCAACACATCGTTCGGACCGCATGCGTTTGACTCCGGCCATTATGACCGATTACATGGTATTCCAGCAGGAAAAATTAAAATGGGAGTCATGTTCTCCTCGCACTCCAGCTAAATGCAAGAGAAGAAACAAAAGAAGCCGCCGCACGGAGGGAAGCAGGGTTTGGACGCTTTTCAGTCAGACGGAAACAAAGTCTACAAAGAAAACGAAAGCGCTCGTCTTCCTCTTCCTCTTCTTCTTCTTCCTCCTCTTCCTTATTGTGGCTGCACACGGGCAAAGTTCTCCCCCCTATCTGACAAATAGAACCCGGGTCCGTGGAGCCTCCGCTTGACTCCGACGGCGTCTAACCACCGCCGTGCCCCGATGCACTTAAGCTCCTTGGCGAGTGCATTCATTCATTTGTTATCGGGGACATCTGGGAGACGGCGTCCCTGCTCGCCAGCAAAAAACAAAAAAACAAAAACTTCTGAAGTCTGGAGCGCTTTTTTCGGGAGCTCAAAGTAACCGACAAGCCTTTACCGCAGCACCGAGATTAGTCGCCGAGGCATTTCCTCCCCAGACGGAGCGGATAGAAAAGAGTCTACTTAAAGTCATTACCTGACGTACATCATGCAGGTTTCAAAAAAAACTTCCCACAAATAAATTCATATTAGCAGACAGACATTTAATGAGTGACCCCCCCCAGCAGCCCCTGTCTGGGAAGCTTTTGCAGAGCTGCAGAAACTTGGAAATTGTCTCCACAGGATATCGAGAGAGTGGGCTTGATTTCATTTCTCTTCAATCTTGAGAGCTGTGAACCAGTCCGATGAGCCGAAATACCCCCACCCCCCCCGCTCCCACCTTTTTTTTTCATCCGCCAGAGATAAATTTACATGTGGGGAAATCTGCAGGTGTGACATAGACAGCGAGGAGAGAGAGTTATTGGTCAAAGTGAAATAAACTGAGACACTGCTCACCCATGAGGGGGAGATATTAACCAGCGATTAATCCATCCCTGAAACGCCTTTACACTCATCCATCACGAGCTACACTCATCCTTCCCGAGCTGGTGGATAAATCCAGCGGCAAAACTGAGGCTCACTTCAGTAAAGCTATACTGAAGTGAAACATGACAAAGAATCTGTGTACTTTGACGAGCAGTTAAACAGACTGAGCAGAAAAGCATCTTTTTGGGGTCGGAAAGGTTTCGATATTTTAACATTTGCAGTAGCTCTTGTTTCTCCCACCTTCTCCAAAAGAAACTCTCAAGCTCAAGCCTCCCGTGGGAGTGATGAGATGCACCACAGAGAAAAAAGTTAAAGGTAATTAACATACAAAAAGCCTGTAAAAGCCTAAAAAGTTGTATAATTATTATTATTTAAATGGTTTTTTATTTAATCTACCCATCATATTGTTTTCTTGCAGCCCAACGTTACCACAACCAGAGCCCTGGGATGAGTCACCACTCTTCTGAACAACAGGTAGAATAATCCCCCATATCCACCACCAGGTCCACCTTTACTAACTTGTGTTACACGTCCAGACTTCCCGTAAACCCTCAGACCTTCGTTTCAGGTTTGGCAGCAGACCCCGGTGCCGTCAGGGCTGTACGCCTGTCGGAAAAACCCTCCGAACTCTGTAGAAATCATTACAAAAAACACGAGTATTCTAACTCAAATCGAGCCAAACGGCCTACGAGCCTGATGCGGTTTTGCTACGGGGAGAAGAGAGGATGTCGTTGTTGTTCTCTGCAGCTGTTTATCTCCCAAATGATGAAACCCAATAAATTCGGTCCTTAATCAGGACACAGTCTCTACTGAGCTGTGCACGTTCATTTGGAGCAGCGTCAGGGTCCAGTGTCTTTACTCGAGGACACTTCTGTTCGCTGGGATGAGTGTGTGTGTGTGTGTGTGTGTGTGTGTGTGTGTGTGTGGACGGGGGCTGTACAGGTTATGAACTCAATGGGCCACTGACATGGCCAGAACTTCAAAAATACTGAAGGGAACTTTATGGAGGATAATCAGGGTTAGACATGAGGTCAGAGATGTTCTGTATTCTGTATTTTTGTTGGTGTGAACTAATCCCACGAAAAAGACTAAAAACAACACAGCTCACACGCATTTTTTTTTTTTTTAAGAAAAAGTCTCAGTAATTTTCCCAAAACATCCAAACAGGAGGAAGCGGTGCATTTGCCGGGGACTATTTTCAGCAGCAGGTTGATCCACATTTAGTGAGTTTGTGGTGATGGAGGAACATTTCACCCGCGCAACACTGTGGCTCACTGGCGTGTTTTTGAATCGTTTCCGTAATTTGACGGTTGAGACTGATATATAAATAAATAAATGATAATAAATAAAGAATCGCCAGCCTTGTTCTTCGGAGACGTTATTGTCAGGTGTGGGTCGGACCCCCCCCCATGGAAAACAAACTTGATCTGATTCAGTTGGGAGAATAAATCCGTTTCTGCTTCCTGCAAGAAACTGTTGTCGGCCGGTAATGTTAGCTCCATCTGCCGCTCACCGAAAGGGAAATGGATTCCTCATGACGTCTGCAGATATTAATTTATCGTGCCCTCTAGCACGGAGTGCCGGGGACGACCGCCGCTGTCTCTGAGCAGGCAGAGCAAACAGGGCATGATGGGAAATGTTTAGCGCGGAGTGCATCCGCCATTGATCCCCCGCCGAAGGGCTGTTTTTCCAGATCGGGCCCCGAACGGGATGAGCTCTAAGGCCGCGGCACGGCTCTCGGGTTTCACGGCAGCTTTTACGGGTCGATACGGGGGCCTGCGGGGGACATTTGTTTGATGTGATGGATGGCGAGGCGAGCTGGGAACGGATAAATAGAAGGTACATTAGCAATGGCCAGCGCGTCCAGACGAACTCCATTACCGTAAGCAGCTCAAAGTTGGTTTTATTTTGGGCGGCTTCACCCTTTACCAGCAGTGAAAGGGCCCAGTAGAGAGGTTGGTGTGAAGGCTCTACTGCTGCGTCTGGTCAGAGCAGGTCTCTGTGCTACAGCCAAATGTCATTACCTTAAATAATTACACATCTGTTTTTGGATAACGAGGGAGCCTGTTTATCCCGGGGTGTGTTTTTAAGCCATCTCTTCCCTTTGTCGCTGGAGTGTAAATCTACTTCCACTGCTCCGAACCCGAGAGAAGTAACTTGGAAAACAAGATTAAAGGTTTGCTCGTAAAATTGAGCCGGAATTGTGTTTTTAATTTGTGGGGATGTAGAAGAAAAATACAGAATAAAAGAGTGAAAAAAAGGTTTGTTTTTTTTCTGACTCCTATGGTCGTGTTTATGTCCTTAAAGGCTCCTAACGAACAAATGGAAACCATTTCCCATAAGTCCTGGGTGTTAGCAGGCTAAAGGTCGCAGCTCGACAGGGGAGGTGAGTCCGTGAGCAAGTCGGGGGGGGGGGGGGGGGTTAGTCCAGATGTGCCTGCATTAACATCAAGATGGAGAACTGGTTGTTGTTTTTAGTTTTTAGATCACAGAGGTTTCGTGACAGGGACGAGGCCAAGTTAAAGTGATGTCAGCACCCACGCTGCCATTGTTGTAGTTTTATTTCATGGGGGGCTGTAATTTTTTTTGTGGGGGGGGTGGTTTCTGTGCCCACGAAAAGTAACCGTTGTGTCGCTCTTCTTAAAATCACAAAGGTTTTGATTCCTCACAGCAGCTGCAGCGCCGGAGCCGGTTTATCTTAGGATACAAGTACGAACTCCTGAGGGATCGGTGAAAATCTGAAGTGGAACGTTTGTGTGTGCAGACCCCTCGAAGACAAACGGGATTAAGCGATAACACTGAGCATATGCTCCTGCATTTTGTCTCACGCAGTCCATTTTTATACAGATTTAATTTGGCATGCGTTCTGGTTCCTTGAGCGGCTCGGGACGGTGACAGGGAGCTGCGATTCTGTCTTTAGTTATTATCAAAAACTATTAATTCATCCACTGAAATCAGTTAGGAGACAATCCAACAAACATTAGAAAGGAGAAAAGGATAAAAAGAGAAAAAGGTTTTAAAAGGAAAAGAAAAAGAAAGTAAAGGTGCAAAAAAAAGACAGATGGTGTAGAAAAACCAAGGAAAACTAAACAAAAATAAATAAAAAAATAAGAAAAAAATAAAAACAAGACAAGAAACAAAAGAAATATTTGATTTCAGGGGGAAGAAAAAATGTTCCTAGGCCGAATGGTTGTCAGAAAAAGACGAGTCGCAGCCCCGGTTTCATCTGACAGCAGCGTTAAGTGTTTCCTTAACCCTGACCTCCACCTGTGTGTGTGTGTGTGTGTGTGTGTGTGTGTGTGTGTGTGTGTGTGTGTGGCTGCATGCACTATATATGCTTACATATACTGTATATATATGTGTGTCTGTGTGTGTGTCCACAAAACGTATATTATGTTCCCTGGTCAACATGCCTGACATGTCAAACAGTGTATATACCAAGTGACCTCACATGACCTGTGTGTGTGTGTGTGTGTGTGTGTGTGTGTGTGTGTGTGTCACGTCTTGTATGTACGATGTTCCTGGTAGACTGCCCAGCTGAACTGCCTGTACACACACACATCACACCCCTGACAATGTGTGTGTGTGTGTGTGTGTGTGTCTTTATTGACGTCAGTTGTAACCACAGCGCCAACATGACATTGTCCAGTCCGTTTAGGAAACACCAGTCATCACTGCAGCATGACACACACACACACACACACACAACAAAGCTCTCTACAGAACATACTAGAAGCAGCTCCTGTTCAGCCGTCAACATCTCGACTTCTACTTCGTTCACAGTTCGCCGCTTTTGTCCTGTTATTTTACTGAAAAAACAGAGTTTTAAGGGTTGAAACCAAGATTTTATAAAACACTTGGGTCTAAAGTCTCTTTTTTTCCAGTGCAGGACGACAAGCTACCAAATGACTTAAAGTTTTTCAGATTATTTCAGTTCAAAGCAAAAAAATCAGACTTCTGGGTCTGAGAAGGGAAGCTGCAGCACAGCAGACTACTTCCTCTGTGAGACAACAAATAACGACGGTGTCATTTTTAAACGGGAGCGCCCCGCCACGGAGAGTGGCGCAAGCAATGCCGGGGAACGGGTCGGGGTCTGATCCTCACCCTCGTCGTTGATGAAGTCCTTCATGGAGGCCCAGGTCCTGTTGTTGCAGTAGAAGGAGGCGTTGGCCGGCAGGCTGCCGTTGACGCAGTGCGCCGTGCTGCGGACGCACTTCTGCCGCAGGTTCCCCATGAAGAGCTGCAGGCCGATGAGGGCGAAGACGCTCAGGCAGAAGACGGTGAGGATCATCACGTCGGCCAGCTTCTTCACGGACTGGATCAGGGCGCCGACGATGGTCTTCAGGCCTGGTGGACCGCCCAAGATGCACGGTTGCAGATGGGATTAATACATGGACAAATTTTACTGCTGCCATGGACCCCTCATTTAGTCCAATCACAAAAAAAACCTCAGGGTCGGGTTTTGCCATGACGAACGGTTCTAGCTGATAACCGATTGCTCTCTTTTTAGTTAAATCAAGTGATTAAACTGAATGCAATCATCAGCCGAAAAGGCCAGTTTTGAATAATGGGTCACATAGGTTGGACTTGAACCATTTCAAGCATCCACCAAGTTGATGGGTGGATCGGGTGCCGTAAAGATGGCGGCCGCCTGGTCTGACGTCCTTACCGGACCTTTCTGCCTCTACCCAGTTCACCGAATCCAAAATGTTATGGTCCGAACCCCAAATGGACCAGAAGCGGAAGAGTTGGTAATAATTTGTCAAAATGAAGCTGTGGGCAACTGTACTTTCTAAGTGTTTTTTTTTTTTTTTAAGCTATTTGTACTGTCTGTTTACACAGTCAAACTGGAGGGCGGCCATCTTTATGGACCAGAGAGAATAAATCACAAAACAATTCACTGATGAAATGAAAAAAAAGGAAAAAGTAGTGAGGCCAATTTAAATATTACGTTGCTGTTGGTGAAAACCTTCGTAGTTTTGTGAAACTGAAAAACTCTTTTCCCCCTTTCCTGGTGAATCTTTAGGAAATTTAAGGTTTTCATCCAACAGCAGCTTCAAGTTTTCTCAAAAACGTTTCCACTGTGGAAAAAAATTCACTGATGTCAAAAGCAAACAGAACAGCCCCCCCCCCCCCCCAGGCACTATTCATATAACAACACAACACAACACAACACTACACACACACACAAACCCAAACATATGGTAAAAACAGCAGGAACAGAACGACACTCAGAACACAAAGGGCGCCGACAAGTTGTCCTTGTCCGGAACTTACCGAATCAAAGAAACAGCCGGTTTCTTTTTACACTTTCATCACTTGAAAACACTCTTTTGCTTTTATTTATTTTTAGTTAGAAACAGACACTTCTGATTCCAAATTGCATCCTTGCTCCCGTTAACATCACGGTGCCCGTAAGCTAATGAAATGACCGGCGTGATTACCGCAGCTGCAGCTACGCTGTCACATGCTTTTCACGTGTCACACAGGAACCGGGTTATAGTCATAACATGTGTTAGACAGTGTTATAACACGGCCGCCACAAAGGTATGACCATGATTTTGTTTTTGTTTTTTCTGTTTGCTTTTTTCAATCACATGTTTGAGACATGTTAATAACGCCGTTAGCGCTGCATGCTAACATGCAGAGTGGAGACATACAGAGGCTAGCCAGCATCAGATCTGAGGAAAAGCTTCCAAACTTTGAATTTTCATATTTATCTCAAAGTGGAAGATAAGCGTTGTCATCTAAAGCCACATTCTTTGACAGAAATGTTATAATTTAACTTTACTGATTTGATTTTGATTGACATGTCAAGTCAACTAGGCCTACATTACAGCGTCGGCTCCCAACGCCAACGGACCCGCTTCAGGCTGGATGGGATCACGAGGCCCCGTTCAACCCGGTGTTGACATGCGTGGACAATGCGTCTCGCCTCACATGCAAATAAACGTGCAGGTCGTTTAACCCGCGGGAGGCAGCGCTGCACTTCCCGGGCCACGGCTGCCGGAAAATTAGGGAGAAGAAATCAGAACATTACAGACCGGGTCTAATTCCTGGCACGTCCCAGACAAAGCAAACCGCCCCAGATGTTAGACGCACCCGTGATGTGTCTCTTCGGGATTCTTTGACGTTTTCGGACATCGCAGACAGAGCTGGCTTACTTTGTAGAACCTGAGCACCTCAGTGTACGCAGGGGACGCCGGCGGGCTGGGCAGTGCCTCAGCGCTCACGCTCCCTCTGGAAGGGCCAAGGCCAAGCGTGACCCCGGACATCTTCTGAACGAGGACTGGATGATCTGATCTATAAATGCGTCCCGGGAGCATTGACCCGGCGGAACCTAAACCGGGCTCGTATCTGCGTGCAGCGTTGCCGGATGCTGCGGTTTTCCTATAACTCGGGCTACTTTTTGGAAATCTCCATCCATTTTATGTTATTAATTGTAAACGATCACCCGGAGTGTGAATCACGTAATAAATTGTGCGAAAGTCGTTTATTTCAGTTTTCAGCCATGCTGAAAGCTTAATGAGTTCTATTTATATGTGATATGTTTTCTTTTAAAACCTAATCTCATTAACACAGCAAAAGTCAACTATACATGTAAATCTAGTTCGAAGTTATCATGGTCAAATCATTGAAGAGCGATGCTTCAATTAAGCATTTGGAGACATTTTTAATTTTTTTAATCGTGCATCGTTTGCTTGACTCACTCAAAAGAGTTGTTTCCATGTAAAGGTGCTGTTTGCTAAACCTCTGATGTCCACTCACAACCAGCTATCAGGAAGACTGCAGTGCTTTTATTCTGCATACTACCCGTGTTTACTGGCTAGAGAAGGGTGTCGGGAAGTAGCTAGCGTGGTGCAGTATTCAGTGGGTAGTATGCAGAGTGAGGCTCCAAACACAGCCACTGATTCAGTGCTTCCGGCAGGGCCGGGAGGGGCGCGTTTGGCGACCGCTGCCCCGCGTTGGCGTCCTCACCTGGGATGACGGAGATGGTTTTGAGCGCTCGCAGCACCCTGAACGTCCTTAAGGCTGACACATTACCCAGGTCCACAAACTCAGTCACATATCTGCAACAAGCCGGGAGACAAGAGGCACAAGAAAACAGACACACACAGAAGGGCATGACCACACCGAACAGCAACGAGCCGACGGAGAGAGAGAGAGAGAGAGAGGCACAGCAGAGATGGGCCAGGTCGGACAGCAACAGTGGCCGTTCGAGCCAGAGACATCGACTGTCGACAGGGGGAAACCAGATCTCCAAAGCCGAGCACATGGATCCAAACTGGAGACGAACCTGACTCAGTCACGGATCCTCAGACTGAGCTTCAGACAGCTTCCACCTCTGCAGGAATACGAGATAATTCCTTCCCAACGATCTGGGTGTTTGAGCTGGTGATAACTACGTCTATCGGCTGGTTTGACGATTACTGTGTCCCGTTCAAGTGTGAGGTTATTGATCACTTTAGACATGACAGACCACCCGTCCAATTTTGTTCACTCGCCTTAACAGTCATGTCCAAAAAGCACTAAGACCCCCCCCCAAAAGGAGACAGCGAGGAGTTTATGGAACAACCAGGATATTTAAACATCTCCAGTTCAGATGCAAGTGTTTGGCTTTGACACATCTGACTTCACCTTTTCTTTATTCGGCCCAGATGACTGCACCCGTGACCCCTGATCGGGGATGAGGTTTGGAGGTGGGCGGGGGAGGGTGTGTGTGTGTGTGTGGGGGGGGGGGCGCGATGCAAGACATGGCAGACATGGGACGGACAAGAGAGGACGTTCACGACGACGTCACGATGACACAGGGTTGGGTTTGTCTTTATGGTTTTCTGTTCCTTGACGCCCCCTGGTGGTGGTGAGGCCTTACCTGGGATGACCGAGATAGTTTTCAGGGCTCTCAGCACTCTAAAGGTTCTCAGCGCCTGCAGGTTCCCTACTTTGATAAACTCTGTTAACAGCCTGTAGGGGGCAGTGTGGCGGTTGTCAACATACAACAAAAGAAGACAAACATAGCAGAGTCTGAAAATATTGCCGTGATGTTTAAAGTGCTAGTAACTTTTTAGATCTGGAAAACAAAAAAGATAAAAAGATAAAAAGTTTCAGAAGGAATCAGATGTAAGTTTTTGTCTTTTTCAACATAGCTTCCTGTAAACTTCATAATCTGTAATCTTATGTTGAAACGTGAGATAAAACGGAGAAACTTGCTCTCTGCTACCATTTAATTACACTAATCTTCCTGACGGTTACAACTAGAACAGAGGCAAATATTATGGGTCGACTTCAGCTCGCCACGCATCGGCCGATAAAAAATAAGTAACGCGTGAGGTAATTTAGCTTCAACGTATGCAATTAAAAATTTCAAAAGTCCAACATGATAGGTGAGACATCAGAACTTTTATCTTGTGTTTAATCAGCTGTGGGGGGGGGTCTATTATAATTCACTTTTTTTTGTTGTTTCTTTCCGTGATATAAAACAAAAATTAAATGCATATAAAGGTTATAATTTCCATCCATGAACAGCGTCAAACGTGGTAAAACAGGCTCCCAGTCAGATCCCAGTCCAGGCTGTGAACGTGTCCCCTGCGGATCGAATCGGACGGGGGCCGCGGGGGCCGTGGGGGCCCCGGGGGCCGCGGGGGCACAGTGGGGGCACAGGCACGGGTGACAGGCGACAGCAGCCGTTTTGGGCCCCCGGACAGATCAAGTAATCCGATCCCGAGCCTCTAACGGCCCTCCATTACGGCTCATATTTCACCGCCGTTGACCGGCAGGCTGATTGAATTACAGCGGAGGCGGCGGGGGAGGGGCGACCAGAACAAGCCCTTTAGATGCAGGTGGAGAGGACCGGCGGACGGAGGCCAAGGGACCAGTTCTGCCACAGTGATAATGTCCCCACGGTGTCTTAGGTACCGACTAATATCTGGACTTTTTCCCACCAATGGGTTTAAATGGGTCTAAATATGAGGTTGTGTGTCGAAGGTTTATGACGTTACTTAAGCGAGACTGAGCCTAATATGTCGTGGAATTCATGCGTCTCCTGGCTTCCTTTATGTGACGGTCGCTGAAAGTGGGGCAGGTTTTCATGCTGTAACTTGTTTTGGTTTTTTTGCACTCACGGTGCCGCTAAAATTTGCTTTGCATTAAACCGTTCTCCCTCTTTCTGTCATGGTTCTGGTGTTTTACTGCACAGGCTTGATTCAGTGGACAATGACAGAAGTAATATTATCACTTATAATAAATAAGCTAAAAGGTTGTACCTTCAATGCCTTGAAAATGTCTGCGGAGTCTGGTGCTGCTGGTCTGGTGATGGCAGCCATTAACATGTCATTACACCAGCAATATCAGTAGCACAGGGGCGGCCCCAGTGTGTGTGTGTGTGTTGGGTAGAGGAGGGGAGGGCAACGGACTGTTACCATGGGAATGTTGACTTGTTGGGAGGGGAGAAGAGCATCAATCAGACATTCAGTGTGTATGTGTGAGTGAGTGTGTGTGTGTGTGTGTGTGTGTGTGTGTGTGTGTGTGTGGCTATTGACCAACCATCACTCTGATTTTAATAAAGCCTCGGCACAGAGGGGCGATGTGATGTGTCAGGGGTGGACTGTGTGTGTGTGAGTGTGAGAGTGTGTGTGTGTCTGTAGATGTAAAGGATGCAAGTGTTCATACATGGACAAACCATGACAAGATTTTGTGTGTGTGTGTGTGTGTGTGTGTTTGTGTGTGTGTGTGTGTGTGTGTGTGTGTGTGTGTGTGTGTGTGTGTGTGAGTGAGTGTGTGTGAGTGTTTGTGTGTAGGTGTGTGCGACCACACATTCACTTAATATGTTCTTCATCCTTGGTGTGTGTGTGTGTGTGTGTGTGTGAAGAGGTGACTTATGTGTCCCTGTCCTGCTAAAGATCCATCTGACCGCAGGACGGCCTTTGGTTCAAGGACACACACCTACTGACATTACTTGTGTGTGTGTGTGTGTGTGTGTGTGTGTGTGTGTGTGTGTGTGTGTGTGTGTGTGTGTGTCGCTCTGAGTGATCTACACTTCACCACTGAACGGCAGAAGAAACGAGGGGGGGGGCAGGAGGAGTATTTAACGTGCCACAGAGCCGGGGGCTAACAACCCTACGTTGTCATTTTCTTTCAGCTCATCGACTCGGTTTCCCAGAATGCCTTGCAGTCACTGGAAGAGGCCTTTGACTGGGTCAATATCAGTCTATGTAGACATCCTTAAGAGTAAAGGAGCTTGGAGATGGAGTCAGCTCACTTCTCAATAGGAGAAGAAAAATTCTCTCCGAGATTTGAGATGAACTAAATGAGATGTAACCGTTTTAAAATATTTTGAAATTTAATATGATTAATAAAGAGTTTTTTTAGAGTTTTATGCGACAGAAGAAGAAGCTTAGTAGGTGTTTTTTCACCATTTATTAATATGCGTATATTTTTTTTCCAAAGTCTCAGTACGAGCCGCTTAAATTTGATTAATTTACTTTTATCAGCGCGACTTGCATCGTTTATGCTGCATTCGACATTATGTTTTTATGGCTATAGGTTTTACCAGAACCTTTCACCTCAACATGTTCACGGGAAGTTAGAGACGACCCGATGCCGAGTCTCAGGCATTTTCATGAGCTTAAGACCAACATTAAGATGGATCAGGTCTGAGAGCAGCTGAGAAAATGTGCCCCGGGAATGAAGCGACAAACGGGACCAGACTGTGGATGCCATCAGTTCGAGGAAAGGAAGGATTTATAGGAAGAGGAGGATTCACCAAAATCCCTCCTACAAACGCGACGGAAACATTTACTGAAGGGTCTCGTTCCTCAGTGTTGAGACTGTTTTCTCTGCTTCCTCCATGATTTAAAATCTTATGGACATGACATCACACCTTTAGTGGAAACTCTGACCTTTCAACCTAAATCTATGTTTATATAAAATAATTTCCGCTAGCAAATGCGTTTTGCGTCCAGAACTTGGCGCGCTGGGTTAAGGTCGGGGGGGGGGGGGCCCGCGGTCTGGATGGAGTACTGATAAGTCAGCCCTGATCTCTGGTTACGTAGTTTACGTTTCCTGGACACATCTGGACACGTCTCTATGGTGACAGGTCTCCACACAAGGAAGGAGACCGCCTGTGACGACCGGACGCGGACAGAATGTAAAGCGCGTCGCCAGCAGATGTACGTTTTAAGTGGCCGAGCATTTTAATGGCATATTTGTCCTTTAAGTGAAGCCCCCCCCCCAAGCAGGATCTGGCAGCAGGTCGCCGGGGTCGTATTACGTAACCTGGCAGACGCTGCGTCCCACCGTGAGGGCACCTTCATCAAGACGTTTCAATCTACCGGGCCGACCTCGGCTGGAGGTGATGCCGCCTCGTTTTGCCGCGTGGTCGGCCATCGATCCGATCGGCCCGCTTTGATCGTTTGTCTTCCCGGGCGACGCGCCTCGCCGCACGCCTCCGGCTCCCTTGGCGCTCTGATTGATCGCCGCCTGATCGCTAACCAAACCCAACTGCAGCGATTTTCCATCAGTCAGTCAATTACTGGAGTGGACAGGTCGCGCTCTTTTTCTCTCCGGAATGTAATGATGGGTTGTCGCTCGCAGGTGGCGGTGGCGGCGGCATTCAGAGGAAAAAAAGAAACTCGGAGCCGAGGGTCCTGTCTTTCTTTTTTTTTACAGGCCTGAATTAACGGTTTGATGCCCGCCCGTGACCCAAGTGGGTTCGGGAGCCTTGGGCGTAAAGCCTGGAAAAACCTGGAAAATTCCCGGTGTCACCAAGAAGATCACTTGTTTCTCTTTTCTGCTAAAAAACACAGAGTAAAGTCGGAGCGCTCGTCAGGTGCATCACCCAGGTGGCGAATTATTCACCTGTCCCTCTCTAGACCAGCTGGCTCTTTTCTATAGTGGCTGCTTGTTTGTTTCTGGTGAATTTAGTTTGACTTTCCTGCTTTTCCCGTCTAAAGAAAACTTTATTCATCTGTTTTTCTCTCTAAAATGTTACACTCGCCTCCACCAGGGAGGTCATGTCTTTTTTGTTTTTGTATTCCTCAGCGGGTTTACACCGGAACCACCGAACCCGGGGGGGATGTGGGACGGATCCGGATCATGGCCGCTCAACTTGCAATACGCCACATCATGGCGATTCCCCGTTTAGGCGGATCTATGCGTTTTTAACCCCGTTAACTACAAACCGTTTCCCCGACGACCATCAAGTCTTAGGTTTGTCTTCCTTCCCTCCAGACGGCCACTGGGTTTGAAGTCATTTGTCAAGTGGCAGGGACTAGAAGCGTCCTGCAGAGAGATGAGCCATCTCATTTTTATAAACATCGCAGTGAAGGGGGCGGGAGTTGAAACTCTTCAGATTCTCCTTTAGCGCTGCTTCGATTGCTCCCCGCTGAAAAGAATTTTAATTGCCAACCTAAACTCTATGAAGTACAAACACAACACAAACGTGTCAATGAGGGCGAAAGCAATTTGGCTTTGACTGGGGTTAGAAATTCAAGGCGTTGAAGTTTGTGAAATTAAAGATCAGAGTATCCACAGGACGAACATTTCATATTTCTGTTGTGCTCACGATCCTGCCCTGAAAAAACAAAAAAATCTAATTTTGTGAGTCTGAGGATAATAACTTTCCATTTTGGGCTTTAATTAAACATTTCGTGGGAGCGGGTGTCGCCTCATTAAGGCGGAGGTGACCTCGGTCCGGAGAGAAGTCCCAGGATTGGTCAGAAAAGCAGTTAAAACAGATAGAGAACCGAGGGAGACGCGTCGTTTTTCACCAGTGACCGGCCCTGGGGGAAATGTGGTGGGGGTCAAACAACGACCGGAGGGGGTCGAGCAACCACCCGTCCCACCCACGCCACCCCCCCCCCCGACCCCCAGAGCAGGACAGACTGCATTGTGATGGGATTTGATCCAAGG
>CM029125.1:19738988-19741488 GCA_016859345.1 Istiophorus platypterus
GTTGGGCTCATCTTGATTTTACTCCGACTCAGAGCTAAGAGCCGTGTTTCCTTGGTAACAATTTAGTGCTGACCAGAGGCACAAAATTACCAAAAATAATAATAAAAAATTAAACAAAACAACGGCTTTGGCTAAAATACAGAACATTACTACAGTGAAAAAGACACAATGGTGCCTGATGTGACTTCACATCTGCATCTGCACAGCAAACAGCAGCAACATAAAGCCAGTGAAGTCGTGACACACCTCAGTGCGACGAGAGCACGATTAAAACCTGACGACAGCACAGCTGGTCCCAGAGCAATGCCTCATGGGACGTAGAACCAGAGGAGTGTCCTTCAGAGCAAGGCCCCATGGGAAATGTAGTCAAACACGGGGGGTCAATGTGACCACCTGAGAAAGAATATACACAATGCTGCTATTCTGATATCCAAAAATTATCTGGGTTTGTGTGTGTGTGTGTTTGTGTGCCAATGTGGTTGAGGCAGAGATCCAGAACACACTTGACACCTAACAAACACACACACACACACACAAACACACACACTAAAACTCCACTTCAGCCCCACTACTTCTGCTCTTGAAGCAGCACCCCCCCGCCCCCCCCCCCCACAAACACTTGTTCTGTTTTGTGTTTTTTTTTCGTCTCACACAGACACGGACACACATCCGGCGCATCGGTGGCGCCACACCTCCGTCGCCGACCTCTTCACCCACTTATCCCCCCCGACAACGGCACCGTGTCCACCGGCTCGACATCTCTCATCACCAGCAGCCCCCCCCCGATGGTAAAAATAGATCAGTGTGAGGCCGGGGATGGGGGGCGGGGGCAGGGGGCAGGGGTGGGGGATGGGGGGGTATAGGTGTGTGGGGAGAGCGCCGTTGAGTCCTGGGTGGGAAGTTATATCTGTCATGTTGACGTCAGGAGAATGAGGCAGACGCCGGCGTGGAGCTGGACTGTGGCAGGGCATGGATGGGAGGGGGGGGTGTCATTGAGGGCTCCACATCTGGATTTAAAATCTAACATCACTCTGACACCTTGAATCATAATTGTATTATTAACGACTTTTCATTCAGAGGCAAAATAATGTTTGGAGGAAATGTACTTTTTTTCTCTATGTTGTACGACTCAAATCTTATTTTGAAAATATTCTAAAGTCATAATTACATGAGGGGTTTTCTTTCGTACAAGGAGCCGACTCCCGGATTCATTCAGCTGGGAGATCACTGTAGCAACCCCTGAGTGTGTGCCTGTAACGCTTCACCTGTGTGTGTGTGTGTGTGTGTGTGTGTGTGTGTGTGTGTGTGTGTGTGTGTGTGTGTGTCTGTGTGTGTGCGTGCAGGGACCACCTTGATGAAGACTGGGTAATATTTACTGGTTGTGTTTACGGTTCACCAGACAGCTCAGGTTGACATCTGGCTCAGATATATGACCAACAGGATGGGCATGCACACACACACACACACACACACACACACAGGGCCAGTTGACACAACTGTTAAATACGCTGTCATTCCTTTACGTGCGCCTGGAAACCGTCCAGCTGTAGGATCCAGCATAAACTCGCCTCGGCGGATCCAGGACGTAAAGAGTCGCGTGTGAGCAGCCACATGAGGCTAACACACCTGCGATGCGTCGTGCAGGCCTGTAATCGCTGGGATAAATGTATGCATGTATGACAAATGTGAAAAAACGCCCCTAGTTTAATTTTGTTTTTACTGTATTCCATAAAATACCCCTAAATTTATATTGATTTCACCTTCCTTAATGTCAACAACATTAACGTTATTTAATGGGGGGGTCGTTAATGCAGGGGGAAAATATATCAGTTTCACGTGTCCTTAAACAACCCCTTCATTTCTGGCTGCTTATCTTTTGTTAAAATGAGAAATTCAGGTAAATAAGCACCTTCATCTCTTATTCGTCCGCATATATTTATGAAGAGGTTCAGGCAGAATTTCAGTCAGAGTCAATTGAGTTCAACTTGAGGTAATCACTTGATTTAATGGACTTCCGCACTAACCTGCTAAAAACAAAAAACCCTTAAAGATAAAGATCTGTACGAATCAACCTGTGACTGACTCTTAATCTTAACTTACTGTTAAGATTTGACACTTTTAAGAACCGTTTATCGGGATGGTAGCGAGTTGGCCCGAGGTTTACCATCCCTCGGCACGGTGTACGCCAAGCGGTCGGCCCAGAGCCACCAAGGTTTTAAACCGCCGAATCGAACTCAGACGAAGGCTGCATGCAAGGGGATGCAAGCCTCCATGCGGAGCATCAAAAACATTGTGGTCCTACCAACTCCAAGGTTTTTTTCCCTGGATGACACTTTAAACGCTCTCTGGCGCCACTTGAGCTTCCTAAGTTCTTTTAGGGTTTTGTAAGCGATGCAGATAAAAAATGGCCTAAAACTCGTAGAAGTGAGAAATAATACATCACCTGATACCGTGACTTGAGCATTCAGTGGGACGTCACACGAGCAAAAAAGCAGAGACT
>CM029125.1:19746488-19776488 GCA_016859345.1 Istiophorus platypterus
CACACTCGCCGGTGGCGCTCCGCTTGTCAGGATCCCCGTTGACGCGATACATTCCCGGAGAGGCGAGGCGGACCCGGGGGCCGGCGGCATGACGGCGAGGCGAACAAAGTAGGAATGGAAAGGAAGAAAAAAAGGGGGGGGGGTTCGGATAACATTTAAAAGAGGCCGAGACACAACAGCATGGGTGCTCTGGCCCAGGTTCCACCCACGCTGGAGGTAGTGGCACTAACCAACGTTGCCAGGCCGTTTAACCGCGGACACCTTCTGAAGGAAAACCATCCAACGCGTCCATTTTTATCATGGCGTCCAGCCCGGTAGAGGGGGCAGCACCTCTGTCGCCTGTCCCCCCCCTCCTCATGTCCTTCCCTGGGTTGTCTTTAGTCCTCTACCTCCTCCTCCCTCCCTCCCTTCCTTCCTTCACCCCTCAAGCTCATTTCCTTCCTTACCTTCTCCTCTCCCTCTCTACCTCCTCCACCGTTCCCCTCTGTTTTCCTTCCCCACCTCCTCCTTTCTGTTCCTAACTCTCTTTTCCTTGTCTAACTCCTCCTGACCACATTTCCAACCTCTTCCTCCATTGGCTTCAGGCTGAACGACGAGGACAAACCGCTACAAACATCATTACCGAACAGGCACTGTATGTGTTCGCCCTCGGAGCTTCCAGAGTCCTTGGCGAATTCACTGTTTTTAATGATGTGTCCCCTTTATGTTCTCACTCATTGTCTCGTTGTTTACTACTCCTTCAGTTCCCTGGCCAGACCTCTGAGCCCCAGCTCAGCTGAGCCGGCCTATTTTTCGCCGCCCTTCGGTGAGCGTAGATCTCAGCAGTCGAAACTGCAAAAGAGAGATCGGAAAGAAAAAATGAAATGTGACTCAGTGGCGCTGGGGCCTCGCCTGCATTCACTATTGACTACGTCAGAAAGATCAGCTAAGATCAGCCTGAGCTTTTTCCTACAACATCTCATTTAACTTCGATCTA
This sequence comes from Istiophorus platypterus, assembly GCA_016859345.1. Classification (NCBI taxonomy): domain Eukaryota; kingdom Metazoa; phylum Chordata; class Actinopteri; order Istiophoriformes; family Istiophoridae; genus Istiophorus; species Istiophorus platypterus. Next base: position 19,747,465 of record CM029125.1, read on the forward strand.
GGCTCTTAACGCCTGGCGTCCTTCTCCGTTTGGGCTTTTACTCCAAGACTCAGCTGCCTTGCTCAGGGGCAGAAGCGAAGCTTTAAGTCGCCACCGAGGGTTTGATGCAGGGAAGGACGAGGTTAAACAACGGACGGGATTTAGCCGCAGAAAGAAGAGGCGACGTCACGAAACGGAGCAGGGAGGGAGAGCGGGTGAATTTCTGGGTCAAAACACCAACACAGACGACCCAGCAAGCAAACAAGCGTCGCCCTCAGGAAGGACTCACACATGCAAGCAAACGTACGCACGCACACGCACACGCACACGCACACACACACACACTCACACACAGGAGCACTAACGTGCAGACGGACGCCGGAGCTTGTTTCAGACACGAACTTTGATTTAAAAAATAAATAAAGGTCCACATATTGATTTTAAAAGGCTCAGAGGTTCAGAACAACGGCAGAAAAAAAACAACAAAACAAACAAAACACAAACCGAAACCGGGCTCGTTCAGGACTCGGGCCTTAAACCCGTCGACCGGCAGGGTGGAGGCGCCGACCGAGAGTCTGCCGGTCGCGGTTACACGGGACCGGGCTACGCCCCCCCATCCCCTGCTCCTCATCGGCTTTGCTTTTCCACCGGTGAACTGATGACCACATCTGGCCGCTTGCGTTGGCTACTTGTGTGACATCCGAGTGCCGCCGCCACCAGACCAACGGACAACGCTACACAACAACGCGCCGGCAGCCACCGCCTGGCTCCGACCTCCGCTGCAACTCCGTAAACTCAGGACAGGATCAGGGTTCAGGTTTATTGGGTCCCCAAGGGTCTAGAGGAGAGACTGCATGTGGACACTGTATGTGGACATGGGGTTCCCTGGTGGTGCGAGGTCAAGGGGCAAACCATAAACCACAATGGGCCGCAGAGCTCTGCCCCGGGCCGAACTCAGGTCCGGGACAGGCCCCCCCCGGGTCCCGTCATCTCCCGATGGCAGGACCATGTTACGTCACGCGACATAACATGTCCGAGGAGCCAGTAGAATAAACACCGTGTGAACTAAAACAGAAGAAATTATATGATACCTTTATATTATACCTGTGTAGTGATCCAGAAAACAACAGAATGTTCCTTTAGAGAATTACAGTAGCGTCTGCTCCTTATTTCCATTTGTTTTTCAGACATTCATCAGTCCTGCCTTTTCTTTCAGCATGAGTGTGTGTGTGATCGTGTGTGTGTGTGTTCACAGCCATGTGCTTGGCATAGGTGCATGCATATTCTGTCCTCCTTTATTTCCATACCATTTCAGCTATTCATCAGATACAGTATGTGCCTCTCTGCTCCTCCCGCGGTGTGTGTGTGTGTGTGTGTGTGTGTGTGTGTGTGTGTGTGTGTGTGTGTGAACAGAATGGCCGTACGCTTGGCTTGTTCCTTTCTCCTCCAAGCATTTCTCCCAACCTCTGGCAAGCTACAACCCCCCCCCCCCACACTCAGCTGCATCATGTCTGAAGTGTGTTTGTCACATAAGGTCAAACCACTAAAATACTCGGATCTATTTAACAAAGTGAATCCTGAACGTTTGCATTTTTAAACACGTATGTCGGCGTACAACTGTGGATGAGTAAACATGCGCGGTGACAGGGTGGCGTTGTGTCCGCGGGCGCCAGAGACCCGTCAGTGTGTCCACGCTCAGCCAGGACGCACTGGACATCGCTGACGGCGAGGTCGAGGTCCGTGGGTTACCGGGTCCGGGCTGCGTGCCTCTGTGTTAGAGCGCCGGGGCGACCTCCGAGCTCTCCCGAGCTGAGGGCAAACCATCGCCGCCTCCGGTTCTGAAGCCCTACTAAACGTATAACCAAGTGAACTCGTCACGGCGATTTCAGACTGAACGTGGGGCCAGTTTCTGGAGCTTTTGGACTTGAACATAAACAGATGTGAATTCACCTCCGGTGGCTCAACATCTGGGCCATTGTCTGTCAACTTAAGTGTATATTCTCCAAAGATACTGTGTTTTTGGTGCATTCCCCTCCCGTTAAGTTTGGTCCCTGCTCAACCTTTTTTTGCTCACTACACTTTTGCACTTTTGTCAACAAAATCCCTCCATATAAAGTCGTGGCACCGCTCAGGAGCAATCCCATCAGCCCTCTCGCTCGGCTCCAGGAGCGGAGTCCTGTCATGGCGTGGTGATGGAGAGCGTAAACTCCCGCAGAAATGCCTCTCCTCAGAGGACGCCGCCGTCCAGGGGCAGCGACGGCGTATACGCTGCCCCTTCAATTCAATTAGCCTGAGAGGAGAAAGCGCATTTTGTCGCTGTAGACGCGTCGCCACTACTGTAGCCCCCGCCGCCTCCGCCGCCTCTGAGACCGGAGCCGAGCGGCTGACCGGCGCAGGAAATGATTCACTTTTGTCGGGCCCAGAGCCAAGCTGGGCTGGCAGAGGACCACAGGGACCGTTTGGGTTCAGGATGGGCTGGGGGTGGGTGCGGGTGGGGGGTGACCCCGACATGCAGCTGCCTCCGAGCATCACGTTGAGGGATGACGATCCTTCACACCTCCGCAGACATGTAAAATCCCACCTTGATAAAGCTTTGAGACACGGGGGCGTCTCTGCTCCAGAGTTTCTGTGCTGTTCTTCTGATTTTGCCTCTTTATGTGCACTTATATTATATATACATACACAAACATTTATATTTATGTGTAGAGGGTCAGAGAATATTGTGATATTTTTCCATATTTGTGGTATATCGGCTGTTTTTTTTTGTGCCACCGTGTACAACCACCGCATCGATTGCCATGAAATTTTGCACGGACATTAGCGGTCCGCAGATTTTTTTTTCTCCTCAAGCCTTCGATGACCCTCTGACTTCTCATCCTGCGCCAACCTGAGGTCACAATTTTAATTCATGATTTTTATTCATGTTCAGATACCAGCAAAACAAATGGCATCCCCATCGGCACCACGGCGCCCAGTTAAGTATATATTGCATTTCTTGATGGCTGCGTCACAATACAAGCCTCACGCGACTCAAAAAAGCATCTGTGTTTCGTAATAGGTCGGCGCTCCCCACAGTCTCTGACCTCGGTTGGGCTTCGTGAGCTCCTGAAACCAATGCGACGCAGTCAGCCCCATCTTCTCCAACCGGTCGCGGAAACGTGCCGCAGAGCGGTTTTAACGGCTGACACGGTCCAAAGCTGGCGTCTGCCTCTAACCGCCGACGGCACCAGTCAACACCGGCCGAACACAAGGGGGCCGCCACCCAAATTCCTTGGCCACGGCAGAGGGGTTGACAAGAAGCTGGAGTTTAGCAAAAAATGGTATTTCAACTGGAAGAAGAATCAAAAAAACAAAGAAAAAGGGGAAAAAAAGAAGCAGCTTTCAGAATCCAACCCAAAGTTCATCACCCCTCCACACAGCTAAAGCAAAAACAGACAAACGGAGAACCAGCGCAGGAAAACACAGAAATATGAGCAGAACGAAGTGCAACAGAACTACAGAGGACAAACAAATGGAAAACAAGTAAAGGCAGAAAGAAAGACTATTTGGTGAATTCTGTTCTCTTATGATGAAAGTGAAGCCTCCATATTCCAACAGCAACCACTGACCCAGAGAGCCAGGCAGACAAAGAGCATTTACCGGCCACCGGGACCAGAACAGACCAAATGTTCTGCATCCTGTTCTGGTGTCTTGAGGGGGAATCATGAAGGCGTCACTGTCTTAAATCTGTCAGCCTGTAAACGGACGATTACATAAACTCCAGGTCCGGAGTGATACGGGCCGACCCCCCGTCTTCCATCCGTCCTTTCGCAGCATTTGGCCCTGGACCAACCAGCTTCCTGCGTCCCGGCCCATCGCAGGGAGTCGGATCAGTCTGCCACTGACGGTGCTTTTCTGTTTCTTGAAGGGGGGGTGGGGGGTGGCTGATCATCCCTGACGGCCGGTGGTCGGTTCGCCGTTGCTCGGGCCGCAGATAGTTGAGGGTTCCTCACGCTGACCCGACCCGACTCATTAGCTTAGCCAGTCCTCCGCCACCCAGGCGCTGAGCCTTTCTGGGCTGAAGCAAACCACACTAGTATTCACTAGTATTCTCAACACTAGTCACACACCAGCTGATGAAGAAGCAGCTGAAAAACAAGTCAAAAAATAAAAGCAAACAGCCGCAACATTTTGCTGTTAATTCTTACATAATTTTACTCGGTTAAGGTTTTGAATGCAGGACTTTTACTTGTAACACACTCAGGCATTTCTACCATTACTTAAGTAAAAGCCGAGGAGGAAAAAAATGACCCCCCCCCCAAGAAAACAGAATAGGATCAGTAAAGCGATAAGCGATGGGGGCTGTCAGCATTCGTCGGGTTTTCCTTTCCGCCCCCTGGTGGTCAAATATCATCTAACTCCGCTTTAAAAGGGGGAAATTCAGATGATTAAAGGGATGAAATAATGACTATAACGTGTGAAGGCTCCAGTTTTCACACGTACACACAACAGACACTAATCACATCATATCATAATTTCAACGTTCGCTACCGCCACTGTCTCTGTAAGTGTGTCATTAACACACACACACACACACACACACAGCCAGAGGAGCTGGTATCAGTTCATACTCTGGTCAAGGTCGTACTGAGGATAAAGTGTTTTATAGGTGTCGTCAAATCCCCAACAGACAGTGGAAGAGGAGGCTGGACCCTCAAAACCAAACACAAACCTTTAAAAAACTCTTCAAACATTCAATTACAAAAACGGAAATGACACGACTTTCCTTTTTTCCCCCCACGAGGAAAAAATGAAATTGACATCCCCTGATGCCACGACTGATCATCCCCATGTTGGTCTTCACATAAATTAAATTAAATCTGTAAAACGAAAAATGTTTTTATGGCTCAATTGTTTGGTTTCTCTCATTTTTTAAAAATCCCTCGTCGCCTCATCTTTTATCCTCTTCCTTCATCCTTCCATTCTGTCCCAGCATCCTTTGTTTTTTCCTTGCTTCCTTCCTTCCTCGCTGCGTTTTTCGTCCCTTCCGTCCGCCTGCATTATTTGATTTTCGTATCTCTTCTTCGCTTCCTCTTTGTCTCCTCCTCTTCGATTACCTCGTCCTCCCTTCTGCCCCGTCTCGTTTCTGGCCCCCTGATCTCCACGGCCCCCCCCCACTTCGTCTTTAACGTCATTTAACCCCACTGGTCCCTGGCCCGTCCCCATTTACATGTGTCTATACCATCATGCTTTAACGCTGTGTTTTTTTTTTAATTTTATTTCAGTCACCTTCTCTCCAGGTCTGTTGTGTCAGTGGCTGCACTGGGTTTGGAATTAAAAAAGGAAACGTGCGTCAGCCAGCTGTCGAGCGGCGGGCGTGATGAAGACGTTGTAATGTGAAATCCACTGTGCATTTCGTCTCCCGCGGTTAATGGATGAAGACTCGGCTGACAAGGTGAAAACGTAATCTTTATTTTTTTTGACTCGATGACGCCCCTGACCGATGTGGACTCGGGCTCCACCGAGTCGATGCAGCGTCGCTCGTGCAGTAAATGCGACCCGCCGGACGCAAACACCGCTGGACAGAAACGCCGCCCTCCGGGCCGCGCCATCCTGGGGCCCTTGGGGCCCTCGGGGCCCGAGCCGCCCTCGCGGTCGGCAGCCACGTGAACACGCCGACAGAACTTATGCAACTCGAACCGGTGGACGCGAATTGATAAACAGGGAACAACAGGGTGAAATAAGAGATAGAGACACAGAAATAGAAAGCTATGTGTCCTTGCATGTGTCTGCATGTGTGCACGCTGCAAGCATGCATCACTGTGCGTGTGTGTGTGTGTGTGTGTGTGTGTGTTTCTTTGATGTTGTAGATATAAATGTCCTCATAGACAAAGAGCAAAACCTCACCAGTAATCAACAGCTGTTTTTTGCCGCTGCCTTTTATCGAATCTAAATTTTCACTGTTTGTTAACGGTGGCTTCGCTGTTGTCGTCCTATTCGATCTGTCTTGTTCTGATTTAACTTAGTCCTGTCTCCTGTTTTATTTTACTCATTTCAATCCTATTAATGTGAAACTTTTATTTATGAAAGACAGTCCTCTGGCAAAATGGATAAAAAAAATCTTAAAAATATTTTCCTTCATTTAAATCCTTGATATTGTATTTACATTTTCTGTAAATTCATATTTCCATTCATAGAAAGCAAGGTGTGGTTTAATCCTTTTTACAAATGTCTCTAATACTGGATCCTGGATACCGGCACAGCAGCATCCGTCATTTCGACCAGCGCCACAGAACCACACGAGCCCGGACAGCTGTTCGTTTCTCGGTGTAACCATGACGACGCCGTCGCCGGACCTTCATGAAGCACGTCGTTTCAACCCAGAAGCCGGCGTTTTGCCCTAAAACGTCGACGTAGCGCCGATGTCGTCCTGCCGGTGTCGGATCAACACTTCACATCCGCACACCAACACACACACACACGCACACACACCTGTTTTATCAACAGTATGCTTTCTTTTAGCTGAGGGGTATAAACCCTGTTCTAGCTGCTAAAACCCCCAGTTTCCAGGACATAAGGCCTGAGGACGTGACCCGGGTGTTGACATCACATAGTAGCTGAGGCCCTGCCCACAAGCGGGAATTAGATAATGAGTTGATCAAATTTGGATCAAATATTTTGATTCTATAAACGTCCATTATTAGCAGATAATGAACTGGATGAATCATGTAAAAACAGAGAAACTGAGAAACACCAGGAGGAGCTGAGAGGGGGAGAGAGAGGGGGAGAGAGGGGAGAGAGGGGGAGAGAGGGGGAGAGAAAGGGGGTGAGAGGAGGGGAGGGAGGGAGAGAGAGGGAGAGAGAGAGAGAGAGGGGGGACAGAGAGAGGGAGAAAAAGGGGGTGAGAGGAGGGGAGGGGGAGAGAGAGGGGGAGAGAGAGGGGGAGAGAAAGGGGTGAGAGGAGGGAAGGGAGAAAGAGAGGGGGAGAGAGAGAGGGAGAGAGAGAGGGAGAGAGGAGGGGAGGGGGAGAGAGGGGGAGAGAGAGAGAGGAGAGAGAGAGGGGGGAGAGAGAGGGAGAGAAAGGGGGTGAGAGGAGGGGAGGGGGAGAGAGGGGGAAGAGAGAGGGGGAAGAGAGAGGGGGAAGAACAACATCTGATTTTTCGTCATTTTTAGATCCATATAGTTACGGTGCATTTAAGTGCATGGTTTAAACTCGTAATATCGGCCTCTCCTGTCTTTGTAAATCAGATTTCAACCGACAGTGACGACACTGATCAGAACCTCGGTCCAGGTTTGGTCCTGCAAGTCAGAACATCAGAGCCAAAGGCGGAAAGGTGCTGGACTCAACCGGAGCTTTAATTAAACACACACACACACACACACACACACACACACACCCTCGTCCTCAGGGGAAATCAGAAATCAGGAGGACGTGAATAGAGGAGCGGAGCGGTCGGGCACTAATGGTTCGCTGTTTTCAGCCAATCAGGAGGATGGAAAAGATCCAGGAAACATCCAGCGGATAAGTGTCTCAGACGAGGAGCGAAGAAGAGGAGGGAGGGGAAAAGGGGGGGTTGTGCAAAGATGAAAAAAGAAGGAGAGATGAGGAAGATGTGTTTAGAGACGAGGAGAGAAGGAGAAGAAAGAAAGGAAAAGAAAACATGAAAAAAGAGAGAAAAAACAAAAGACAAAACTGACTTGGAGCAAAAAATTAAAATCAGAAGATGACAAAGGAAAGATGAAAACAGAGAGAAAGGTTGAACGTGATGAAAAGGAAGGAGGAGAACAGTAAAGAGAAAAAACCATAAAAATGAAAATAAAGAAAGAGAAGAGAAGAATAAGAAGCACAATAAGAAGGAGACAAAAAACAAGAGGGAACGAGAAGAGGCCTTGAATTAACCAACAGCTTCTCTTTCATCAGCTGCTGATTTTGGAGAATGACTCCTACACACACACACACACACACACACACACACACACACACACACACACAGCATTGTGGGTAATTAGCACCATCATGTCCAAAAGCAGCAGAGAGAGTGAGATGAGATGAAAATGTAAATCTGCATGAAGAGGTTTTCTCCTGTTTGACTGTGAGTCTGCTCCGATGCACCTCCTTCAGTGTGTGTGTGTGTGTCTGTGTGTGTTTAGTGTATTCTGTTATTTGGTTGTGTGTTGCGCTATGAATTTTTGTTGATCATGACGTTATTGTTATTTCTTCTCTTATGCTATTAGGAAATTAGGACGTGTCTGTGTGTGTGTTTGTGTTTTGCCTGTGTGTGTGTGTGTGTGTGTGTGTGTGTGTGTGTGTGTGTAGAGCAGTGTGCCAGAAGGAATGACCCTGACACACTAAAAGGGGGGTATAAACAAAAGCCTGGCAACTAAGTCCGCCTGGCAACCCAGCATGCTGCAGCTGTTTGTTTGTTCACACAGTGACCCTGTCGCAGTAGAGGTGTGTTTGTGTGGCAGTGAGGTGTGGGGGGGGGGGGCAACCTCAAACCTGGCACCCAGGCCAACCTGGCAACCCCTCACCACCTATCTGCTCTTGGCTTCCGGTGACTGGGATGCCCCCTTTTTCTCCACAGGTCACGCGGCTAACAACGGCCGCCAGCCCTGGTTCAGGGACGCTAAGGTTACCTGCGGCCAGCGAGGTGCGGCGCCAGCTCCCTGCGAGCGGCGAGGCGGAGAACCGGCCTACGCTCTGACCGTGAGGAACGCAGCCGAAAACGCAACAAAATAAAAACAAAAAACAAGACAAAGACATAGCAGAGGGCGTTACCGCGGCTTCGGTTCGCGGCGTCGGCGAAGACGGGGTAGAGCTGGAGGATGGGAAAAAGATTCCTCAGACACGCCGGCAGGTGCGGAGTTGGTATGTGAGTATTCATAGAAACACTAGCTGCCTACGGGGGAGGTTTATTTGGGGGTAAACGTTGTTTAGGTTGGGGTGTGTGTGTGTGTGTGTGTGTGGGGGGGGTCGTTTGTCTGCAGGTGTCGGATGAGCGGATGAGCAGGAGGAGATCACTGGAGGGTGAAACACGCCCCCCCCAGAGTTTCCTTTCAGCTGGGGTTACACCGTGACATCATGGCCACAACTGATCGAGGGCCGAGGCGCTGCCCCCCCCCCAGGATGGCGATGAGCTGTGCTTACTTACTCACACTGACACACATCCACACATTCATTATTCATCCGCTCACTCTCTTGTTCACTGCCCCCCCCCCTTTGGTCAGTTCGGTTTTGTCTTTCAAACGATCACTGACCAAAAGACTGAGACGAACAGATCAGACAGGAAATAGATTAATACATAAACTGTTCCAAACCCTCGTTCGTCCGCCGCATCACAAACGTCAGCACAGAAACGTCACCGGCGGCCTCAGGGTCACATTCGCTCACGGCGAGAACGATGCGGCGCGAACGATGCGGCGCGACACAAGTACGTCCACGGCACAGTAAGAAAAAAAAAATTTAAAAACCACCTCAGTATAAACGTCCCGCATCCAGACGAGAGCGGACAGAAGTCCACCAGACTCGGTGCTGAAAAGCGTCAAAAGTAAAAATCCCCGCAGTGACCAGCGGCCTGTGTCGGAGCGTGAATAATTAAAGGGCTGACCCGTAAACCGGATTCGTCCTGGGTGTTTTTGCTGCAGAGCGTGACCCATGGGTGAGTCCCCCAGTGACCAGCTCCTGTCGGCAGTGTAGCAGTGGATGTACAGACTGTCACTGATCACTGTGATACCGGAGACTTAAAAACAGCAGGATTCTGAATGGAGTTCTGCAGCCCCTGTTTCCTCTGGTTTCCGAGTGGATTCTGGAGCTTTTATTCTGGAGGGACGTCAGAGACAAGGACGTCCCTCGTGAGTTTGACGTCCCTGCGTTCAGATTTGACCGAGTTCTGCTGAACATTGAACCTGTGGATGACGCGACCATGACAACTCAAAACGGATCAGCACTCTGGTTCAGATCAGCCACCCCCCATAGGTTTCTGCCTCGTGCCCCACGACAGCGCTGAACTCCCCCAGCAGAAACTACGGCGTCCCGGGGGGCAGCCTTTGCGGAACCAGGCCAAATTCTCAGAAACATGCTTAGTTCCGTTCTCTGTGGTCGTTCTCCAGGGAGAAGCCCGGCACAGCAGGGCCCAGATGGGGGCTCCAGAGTGGGGATGGACGTGGACTCTCCCTGCTCTCTTCTTTCCTCCTCCTCCCTCCTGTCCTCCCTCTTTCTCCTCCTTTTCCTCCCTCCTTCCCCCTCCTTCTCCTTCCTATCTATTCTTCTCCCCTTTATCGTCTTTTCCCTGCTCTCTTCCTCTCTCCTCACTTCTCCATCTTCTCCTCCACTTTTTCTTTTCTTCCTTCCCTTCTTTCTTCTCCTCCTCCTGTTTTTTACATTTTCCTCTCTTTCCTCAGTTCTCTCTTATCACCCTTGCTCTTTATCTTCTCTTACCATCCTCACCTCCTCCTCCTCCTCCTCTTTTTTCTATCCATTCTCTCCCTCTCTTTTCTCCTCCGCCACCACCACCTTCCTGGCATATCTGTCGTTCCACCTCTCCTGTGTCAGCGCTCTGTCGCTCAGCTGTCACTTTCAAACTGGGACACACACAGACACACACAGACACACACACACACACACACACACACACACATACACACAAAGACACACACACACACTGTCAGAAAATTATCAGCCTGTGGCTCGCGAGGCCTCCTGTCTTTCACCCGCGATGTTGTTTCAGCCACTCTCACACCATACCAACCAGGACACACACACACACACGCACACACACACACACACACACACACACACACACACACACACACACACACACAGGCAGTTATGCATCTGTGGACTCCCATGAAGGGACAAATCTAAGTGTAGGTATTATTAGACCACTATTTAGTACCTAACACACACACACACACACACACACACCTAACTGACAGGTGTCCTGTTGCAGTGACTGCCCAAAGCAACTGCAGGTTGAATGCTTTTCTGTGTGTGTGTGTGTGTGTGTGTGTGTGTGTGTGTGAGAGAGAGAGATAATGTTGGTTAGTACGTTATTTCCGACCACAGGCTTCTGCGCGGAGCAAAGAAACGAATCCAACTCGTAACTCACCGACGCTCGGCCACTTTTTTTTTTAAATGTGCGAAGGGGCCACTGCCATCGCCAGCCGGGGCCAGGGGCCGCCACGGGCCGGGGGCCACCACTGGCCGGGGGCCGCTGCGGGGCGGGGGCCGCCAGACCTCTGCAGGTCTACGGGTCCAACCCCGAAACTCGGAGGAAATGCTAAAGGCGTCGGTACCGAGCGTCCGTGTGAGACCAGTTCAGGTTGAAAGTACAGGAAGAAAGAGAGAGAGGGAAAGACTGGAACAGGGTGAAAAAAAGGAGGAAGAGAGGGAAAAAGGAAGGAGGAAGGATGGAGGGAGGAAATGACGAAGGAAAGAAACAAAGGAGGTGAGAAAGAACGGAGCAACTATAAGGAGCAGTTTCGAAGCTTGGCTGTGATCACGATCCCAGTTCATTACATCCTAGTTCTGTAGCTCTGATGTAGATTCTTCCTGTTCTAACGAACTGGGGCTTCATTTTTCCCTTCGTTCCTTCCTCCTCTGATGCTTATCTCCTCTTATTTTGTGAAAATTTCTCACGACCGAAGCTTCTGCTTTTTTTCCCCGTCTGCGTTGTTTTTTTTCCGTCCTTGCACTCGGTCATTTAAAGTTTCTCTCAAGTCCAGAGAGAGAACGGGAGCAAGATGGAGACAAGAAAAAGGGGAGAATATGATAACATGATTTTAAAAAAGGGATAAAAGGTGAAAAACAACAAACTTAATATCTCATTATCATGGAACATATAGTGATTTAAGAAGATGTGATGGAATCGTGAGCTTCTAAAAAGTGCCTCAAAAGAATCGAGGATGAAATTTCATCCCAGACTTTATCTGACAGCTAACATCGCCGTCATCTTCATCGTCATCATCGTCATCTTTCTTTGAAGAAAGATCCCTGTATATAAGTCAAAATCAGTGGTGTAATATGGACGGAGGATACGCACACATTTCTCACTATGGAAACGATTGACACATCAGTGCAGATGACACTGACTGAAAATGAAAATCTGAATTTTTATACAACTCAATATGAGAAACTCTACCAGCATCTAATCTTGTCTGTGTGTGTGAGTGTGTGTGTGTGTGTGTGTGTGTGTGTGTGTCCTCTCCCCCCAAACTCATATTGAGGTAATCTCCCAGAGTGGCTGGTTTTAAGCCTCGTCATCGCTCAGTCTCTGTCACTCATACACACACACACGCACACGCACACGCACACACACACACACACACACACACACACACACCTTCCTTCATTAGGCATCAATATTCAGGTTCATTTTAATTTAGGCACCAAAGGAGGTCAGACGAGCGAGCTCATCACCCTATTATAGCTTCGTCACGCGTTCTAAGACACACACACACACACACACACACACACACAGTCTCACTCTTTCTCACACACACACACACACACACTGCCAGATGTCAGTCTGACTGACCGACCGACCGACCGACCGACACCGAGCGACGCGAGAGGGGACGCGTAAACGAGAGCTAGTAGCTGTAAACCGCCGACTTCCTGACTAAAGAATCATGGGCAACGTAACAAAGTCTCCAGGAAAAGTTCTTGTTCTGGAGTAAATCGTCCCCTGTGACGATCACGTTCTCACACGTTACATCAGTAGATGTGGATACTGATGGAGCTTCACCAGAGACGAGTTAAACCGGACCGGAGGCCCGTCCGCGATGCTCCAGAACTTTGGACCAAACTCTCCTAAAGTTTTGGTGATGCCAAAGCAGCTCGTTTTTGTTTGTTCTTTTCCAAATAAAAAGCATCTTAAGCCCTTTTTCCACTGATATTTCCCAAATCTAATCACGTGATCGACCTCTGAAGTTTATCCTGGACCTCAAAAGTCTCACTGCAAAGTTGGAAGCTTTCAACCACATCCCTTGGCTTTCCCCGCAGATGAAGTTGCTTTGTTCTCCTGGAGACGGTTTCGATTTTCACGTCCACCTAAGAAAACCTAATTATCATAAACAAAGAGCTGCCGTCCACTCCATCTCCTGAAGAAGGCCAAGGGATGTGTCTGAAAGCCTCACAGACAACCAATACGAAGAGTTTGTGACGAAAAGATGGCCATTTTCCCGTTTGTGTGTCACACAGAACATCATCTCGTTCGCCCCCTGTAAAGCACACTGTGACTTCCTGTGTGTGTGTGTGAGTTTGGTGACCACGCCCCAACACCACGGCCTCAGACCCTGAGCACGGAAAGAAAAGAGGAAGGAAAAGAGAAGAGGAAACAGAAATAAAGATGTATCTGAGCATGTGTGTGTGTTTGAGTGTGTGTTCTCCTCTCATCACTAACCTGGCACAATGCTGATCAGCTTAATAGGCTTTCTATTGATTCTGCCTGTCTGTTCAGACACACACACACACACACACACACACACACACACACACACACACACACATCCTGCGACCCAGTTAGATTTATCCTATTTGAGTCTCTCCTCCCCACCTTGTCTCTTCAATTCTGTTATTCTTTCTGTGTGTGTGTGTGTGTGTGTGTGTCATGCTGTTCTCTTGTTCTTCTCACTGTCGTCCCTCGTGGCCGATTAAATCAGTTTCTATTAGGACCTCTCTCTCTCTCTCTCTCTCTCTCTGTTTTTTTATTCACCCTGTTTTTAAAGATTTACACTGCAGGACTGGAAAAAAACCCTAAAAACTTAGGAGTCTCGACATCCAGCGTCACATCTGGATGCGTCTGATGCAGAGTCCATCCTGAATTTAGGGCGGGGGGGGGGGTCCAATAGTCAACTCCTTGCCCCCCCCAAGCCTGTCTCCTAGAAACGACTCCTGTACGACTAAAGTGCAACAGCAAACACGTAACCAAGACCAGGTCGAGTTCTCCGTCGACGACAGGAAGTTTATGATTTATCGATTTTTACAAGTCGCTCGATGCTGAGTAAGAAGAATCTTCACAGGCAACATGTTAGTTTGTTCCAACAAAATATCTCTGGTATAATCAGACTGGTTCCTGGTTCTGTTCAGACCCTCACACAACCTGGTTCAGTTTCAGGAAAAGATCCTGGTCTGGTTTAATACAGAAAACTCTTCTCCCTCCTCACACATACCAGTTTATTTACATTGAACCAGAACCTGGATCCATGTCCAGACCAGTCTACCCCCCCCCCCACCACCGCCTTAAGTTACAGTGTTTGCCTTTTGCTAGGATGTAGAAAAACACACACACACACACAGAGCTAGATACGAGGCCGTGTCATCGGTGTGTAAAAGAGCTGATGGACGATCTGCAGGTCTCAGGACTGGTCTGACTGTTTCCTGTCTGGTCAGGCTGCTGTTCAACCAGTAAACAGATGAAGCTGCACATGAGCCCCCAAGGAAACCTCATAACCCCCACACACACACACACACACACACACACACACACACTCCCCCACATGGTTGGCGCAGAAAGAAACCTGGTGCGGAGACAAAAGCCAGCTTCCGTGGAGGCAACCGTCTGCATATCAACCTTCAGATGCTGGATACGGCTCAGTCCTCGGCACCATCTTTGCGCTCAATTTTTTGGTACTGCCTCGGCAGCACCGGTCCCAGAGAACCGCAGTCTCTGCAAGTTTTTCCTCACTCTCGCCGGTTTGAAAGCGGAGACGCAGGTTTTTTGTATTTACTGATGTAGTGTATTTAAGTCTGCACCAAAATCACTCTGCGATATTTATTTAGATATTTTTAATTTAACAGGTGAACTTGTAACGTTGACGACGATGCAGAAAAAAACAAATTTGAACATGTCAGTTCCAGACTTTGGGATCTGGTTAGTCACGCTCCGGGTCAGAGCTTTGACGTCGGACCTGAACTCGCCCCCGTTCGAGCATCAGGTCGGTGTCTTGTTTAGAGTCCGTCCTTCTTCGTGGCAGTTGTCGTCGCCCGCTGCAGCGTTTCATGTCGCCATCTCTGCCGGGTCGTTCCAGTTTCCCCTGTCCACCACGCGCCCGTCCAAGGACAGGCTGCCTGGCTCCCGGTCCGGGGCCCCGGAGCCAGCAGGGCCCCGGACCGGGAGCCTTGTAGCCTGTCCTTGGACGGGTTTAATCTGGAGTAAAAGCACGTGTCCTGCAGCCCGATCTATAAATGCTAATGTGTTCTCTGTGCCATGAACCCTCGGCAGCTTATTCTGGTCCCGAGGGACGACGAGCTAGCTTAACCCCGACGACCCCTCCGCCGACCCCGGCAGCGACCCCGAGACGACCCCGTGACCACACACACAAACACGTACTCACACACACTCACACTCCAGCAGCTGAAGGCCGTTCATCACTGCCAACAAGCACAGAGAGACATGCACTGACTGACCAACAATATTCATCACAGATGTTTTCATATTTGATTTTGTGCTTGTTTTTAACATTTGCTGAAATTTGAAGTCAAAAATGTCTTTTTATTTTAACCTCATTCCAACGACTATGATTCTTAATAACCAGAGTCTGTCTTCAATTGTTTTCCCTTTTTTTTTCCTGAGTCAGAGCTGCAACGTTCATTCAGTTAATCGATGTAGTGAATAAAAACCAGACTGATCAGAAACTGCTCTTCTTCTTCTTCTTGTGTTATGATAAACATTAGAATATTTTGCAGCGTTTGACTGAGGGTCGGACATTTATTGTCGTCAGCTCCTGCTCTGTGATGTGGTGATGTGCTTTTTTCTCTGGTTTAAAATCGACTTTCACTGAAAAAATGAATCGACTAAAGAAGAGAATAAATTGGAAGATAGTTAATAGTTGGTTGCAGGTAAAGTCCAAATTGATTGATCTTATTTTGACTGATCTCTTTTTTTTTTACATGCATTGTTATTCTTTTTCATTTGCCTTTTTAAATTAACGTGCATTTTAATTAAAGTTATGATTATTCAAGCTCTTATATGAGCCCATAATGTCACAGGTACAACCCCTAACCCCCCCCCCCCCCCACACACACACACACACACACACACACACACACACACAGCAATCTCCTCCTGTTAATTCTTTATTTTGCTCTCAAACACGCAAACTTGGGAACTGGATGCATCTTGTGGATATGTCTGCTCGGCAGTCACCAAGGTCAAATGTCATCTCTTACCCTATCACACGTGACCAAACCGCGGAGGCGGCGGCGGACGGAGGCGCCACGGGACACCCTGCGCAGCGGAGGAAGTGTTTTCTGAGCATCAGATCATTTCCACTACGCAGCAACAAGCCAGAGCTCGAAGGGCTGAGGGACTTTAACGTGGTAACGCAAGAGCAACGGTCATTAGTGGAGTGTGACACTATCGGCAGAAGTGGAACCAGACTCCTCCCCTGGTCAAAGTGTCGTCAGCTGAATGTCAGTGAACTGGAGGCTTCAGCGGCAATTTACTGTTTATTCTACTGCTTCCCAACCTGGGGGTCAGGGCCCCACCAGAGGGACACTGGATAAACCTTCTCCTAACTACTTTATATACAGGTAGATGGTGTAGTCCACTGGTTCCCAAAGGTCACCCGTGGTTTTCCCGGGTCCGACCTTTGTGAAAGTCCAGGTCTGCGACTGACTTGGAAAGATTCCGGCCCGTTCGTTCAAAAGTCTCTGCAGCTCGTGAGAAGCCGAACCAACGGGGGCTTTGATGTAGGTTCCACGGTTAGAGATCTGACACATCCAACTGTAAAAGAAAAACTGAAACAAACAAACAAACAAACAAACAAACAAACAAAACCACACACGGAAATCAACCTGTCCTGGGTGTTTCCCTGCCGTTCACACAGTGCATGCTTGGATACGCTTCAGCCCCGTCCAGGCCCTGAGCTGGAATGTTTTCTACTGAAACAAAACCAGCTGTCCACTGCAGACCTCCATCATGGCTGGCAATGGGTGGGATGGGGTGGGGGGGTGGGGGGGTACATCACCTGGAAGTCCCCTTCAGGACTCCAAGTGACAGCTGGGGGAGCCGCCAAAGGGGCCGCCGGAGAAGAATGGATCGAGCGCGGCCAGCACCGGACGCCGGCTTCCCAAGTCTGTCCGGGACCCGGCTGAGGCACCGGCCCCCCTCGTGGGACAGGGGCCCGAAAAGAAGGAAAAAAAAGGAGCTTCAAACTGCCGCAGTACAGATCGACGGCGTTACTGGTAAAACAATCCGCCTTAAAATAATAATCCGCCCAAGATTTGATTTTTTTTATGGCCACTTTTACTCGACTGTTACCGTCGTCGGCAGGTTTTATTTATTGCTCCTCTCTTCCTGTCATCAGGCAGCGTAGACTGGAGCATGATTGGTCGGTCTAGGTGTCCCGGGGGGGGGGGGTCGTCTCTTGATCCGTCGTTGATGGAAAAAGTTCATTTCTCTCTGTCTCTGTCTCTGTGTCTCTCTCTCTCTCCTGGATGGAGGCGGGAACAAGGAGACAGCAGGAGGAGCAGGTGTGGGAGGCTGAACAGGTGGAGAAGGAGGCGTGGGGGGTGGGGGTGGGGGGGTGAAGCCACGTGTCTCCGATAAATCACGAGACCCCCTCAAAGCAGACGAGCAGCCTCCAAGGTCAACTGACCACACAGCCGGGGGGGGGCCAACCCACTGCCATTAAACAGCAACACAGTGTGTGTGTGTGTGTGTGTGTGTGTGTGTGTGAAATCCTTTGTTTGCTGGTATGAATTCGTTGCTTAAAACCTTCATCTCTACATCAGACGTCAGACCTGAGACCAGGACCAAGGATGTGGAGTCATCGGGGACCGATCAGGAGCCTCCCGGTAGCACAATGATCAGAATTGTGATGCTGGATGTCAAGATTTTATACTTCAGCACAAAAAACCCATATAAACATACAAACATACAAACAAAGAACAAACATGGTCGACTTACTCGCCGCCGCCGCCGCCGCCGCCGCCGCACCAATCCCTAATGTCCTTAACGAGTCTAGGACAGGAAGTCAAGACCAACTCCGCTGGGCCTGTTGATGATGATGGCGACACCGGTCGCTATGGTTCTGCTGTTGCTATGGTTACAGCCCTGATTCCTGGTCCCTAAGTACAGAGTTGTGATCCTGATGAACAGGTGAAAATCACTGTGTGTGTGTGTGTGTGTGTGTGTGTGTGTGTTCTACATTTCAATGATTCTGCGATGATTGAGAAGCAGACACATCCACAGACTGTGATTGATAACTCTGCCCTGCACCTCTGCAGCAATAAACCATCACTACACCTCACACACACACACACACACACACACAAACACTAATGAAAAGATGGAGAAATATTCTGTCACCAGCCTTTCCTTCACACATGCACACGCACACACACACACACACACACACACAGACACCGGCCAATCATCTGCTGGCTAAACACAGACGCTGAGGCATGTGAATGACTTGAGGTGCGTTTGATTTATGCTCACAAGCACTTGAAGAGAAGTGGATGTGTCACTGAGTGGGTGGAGATAAACACCGGGTCCGGGCTGACTCCTTTCGTGGCACCAGAAAATCTTTTTTTTAAAAATCCACAACACCTGATGTCATCGCACGGTGACCCCTGACCTTTGACCTCCACGCCACCAACGGGAAGCACAGCTCTTCCTGCCCCACCTGTGCTCGTATCCGGCAGTTTGACTTGTTTTGTTCCCGGACAGATGGGATCGGCTGGTCACCGACGAAGACAATTTTCGGTTCAGTAAAAAACGGGAGCAACACAAACGGGAGCAACACAAACGGGAGCAACACAAACGGTCACGTTAAAGCGAACGAGTGAGCAGCTCGTCCGGAAACCATGGATCAAAACATCGATCCCCGACCGGCGCGAAGTGGTTTTAGTGCGATGCAAAATGGAACAAACCCCCCCCCCCCCCCCACCGCGCGCAGCTCGCCCGATGTTGCCGATGGTTTAACGGTGCGACAAAAAAAAATCAACTCGCCGCTTTATTTTTATCTTTTCTCGCTAAAGCGGTTTCTGCATTTTTCCTCCTTCCTGGCTGTAACGGTCCGGCCGCCCACCGCCAGCCGCCCGCCTACCGCCTCCCGGCCGCTCCGTTCCCCCATAAGCTGCCTCATGTTGCCCCTGAACACGCTTTAGAGGAACGTTGGCTGTCAGACCTCGATTAAAGCTGACACACGCTGCTCTTTGGTATTTTACTGTGTGTGAGTCACCGGTGCAGCCGCGACTGAAAAGAATATCGCAGATGTGAAGGACGTCTCTGCTCTTTCCCCTCGGTATACCCGGAAAAAGTACAGAGAAAGTACAGAACAGACGGTGTTGCCTTCGCACACGATCATTAAACATGTTATCGTTTGCAAAAATGTCCACATTCAGAGACGAATTGCTCTCAACAGAAAAATCCTTCTTACAGTGCTTTCGAAGGAAAAGAGGAGCCGCAGGCAGTTCTTAAGCCCCACAAAGGGCCCAGCGACAAATTCACCATAATTCAAGAAAAACAAAATTAAAAGAAAGAGTTGCGACAGGTGTGAATTTGCATCTTTCACTGAAGACCCACAAATTCCCGTGACGCCGCGTCCCAAGTGCTTCATCGAGAACGTTTCCTCCACAGGGGTCTGGGTACCTTTCACTGAGGGTACTTGTACTGCGTTCAGAGCGTTGACAGAGTACTTGTACTTTATTTCAGGCCGCTTACACAAACCGACTTTGTGTCTTGTGGTTACAAAAGGCCGACAAGCTGCTGTGATCTCTGTCAAAGAAAAACAAAAAAACAACAGGCTGCTCCGAGGCCGAACTATAAATAGGACACACACACACACACACACACACACACACACACAACATACAACACCCTGTATTCATTGTATTCACTGAGTTATGTGTCTTCACTCAATGGCTTTGATTATATTTTGACAGCTTGATTATACATCTCAAATACAGTGGCTGAGAACACACATATGAAGGGCTGTTACAAAACTGACCCTCACAGCATGAGAGGGCCTGCTGGTGAAATACAGCATGAAATTCACTTTAGTTTACTTCAGTTTGACCCAAAATCTTCCCGTGGTCAATCTCTCCTGCTTCTCCCTGAGCTTTCACCTCCATTCCGACGTCTTCCTCAGCGGGTGCCTTTAGCCCGGTTTCATCGTGGAAGAGACAACATGTACGACGCCGTTCGTTCGGTATCATCCGCAAACGATTTAGGGATGAAACTGAGCCTTAACAGCAGCAAACTGCAGCAGAACAGAGCCTAAAAAATAAAAACATTCGACGTGTTTCAGAACAACAAAGCAAAAGAAAAGAAAAATGTCGCTGTTCGGTTTAAACCTCGTGTCTCTAAAGTATCCACAGCTCTGTCTCCAGCCTTTTTTTCCCACCACAGTTCAGAGGTGCAAGTGTCTCAGAGCTACAACCTCAAGTAAGGATCAACGAATTAGAAGTTTTATTTCGGAGGCTGAGTCGACAGCGAGAGCCTCAATTTCAGCCTTAAATGTGACTTTTACTCAATATGAGCAAGACAAGTTTGAATGTGGGAAAAAATGTTTTAAAAAGCTGTGCTGACGCAGACGTCGCCCAGATTTGGAAGGTAAAAGTCTCGAAATACGGAAAGAAAGCTTCACTTTTAAGAGTCTTTCTGCCGCTTCAACAGAGAAATAGAAAACAGATAATTAAACTGTCAGCGCTCTCAGCTCCGCGCTCGCCGGGAGAGAGGATCACCGAGATTAAAGCGGCAGAGCGGCGGATCTGTCCATCCTGACCGGGCTGCGCGGCGCCACTGAGTCACCGCCCTCAGACCGGCCGGGTGAAACCGGGCCGGCGTCGGCTCAACGACCGACTCACGACCGACTCACGACCGGCCCAACAACCGACTCACGACCGGCCCAACGACCAACTCACGACCGACTCAACGACCAGCTCAACGACCGACTCACGACCGGCCCAACGACCGACTCACGACCGGCCCAACGACCGACTCACAACCGGCCCAACAACCGACTCACGACCGACTCAACGACCGACTCAACGACCGACTCACGACCGGCCCAACGACCGACTCAACGACCGACTCAACGACCGACTCACAACCGGCCCAACAACCGACTCAACGACCGGCTCAACGACCGGCTCAACGACCGGCTCAACGACCGACTCGGTTCTTCAAATACACGGTGATGTTACTGGGTTCCAAGAAGAGTCCTCGTGGTTGAAAAAGGAAAAAGTCCCAGCCTCTGACGCCCTGGTTCGGCGCTTCAAACCATTTAATCCTCTGAGAAACAGGCCCCGCGCACCGGGCAGGATGTGACATCGATGTCTGTGTCTTTCATGGGAGTAAATGAAAACACATAGCGGGGCCACAAAAAAGAAACAAATGCAAAGCAAATGCTTGGAGGTGGATGGTAAAAGCTCAGGAGGGTTTTTTAAGCCCCGCGATAAAAGCTATAGAGCCGCTCTCAGGTTTCACGCGGCGCCTTTACTGCACAAAGGTTGCAGATAACAAGCGGGAGACTTGTTTCAGCCTGCGGGACCGATGGCGGGGCAGCACCGCCTCCTCCGTCCAACAGCGGCGCCGTGATCCTGGCGCCCGGCGCAGGAAAGGTCAGGCCTGCTGATTCGACGCTGAGCAAACAGCACAAGGCCACGCGGGGCTCTCGGCTGCATGCGCGCACACACAGAAGCACACCGAGATGCGTCCGGGCACACACACATTATCGCCTACACACAAACCCACACACGAAACACACCAAATGCAGGTTCCAACGCCCATGGGCGCACGTACGCACACACACACAAATGTAATGCATGCGAGGCAGGCGGTGCAGCGCCGGGACACCTGTTGTTGGCTGCAGAGCCGCGCTGAGCTGTCGACACGGCGGCCGTCGGCCATTTGCTCGGGCCGCGACGAGACGCTGAAATCACCGTTTCACGGGTCTCGTCTGCCTCCCACGCACCTGTGAGCGCACGCCTCGTGGACGTGGAGCGTCCGATCATGCCCGGGCGCTGCCACGTCACCACGCCACGGCGAGGCAGGAGCCGCAGGCGCCGGGGGGGGCTGCGCGGAAAACCTGATTCTTTCTCAGCCTGAAACTAAATACTGAACAATAACACCTCACAAAATCCTGCAGTCCCGGTTGAAATGGTCAGATTTAGATCGTCTTCAGAAATAAATGCAAATTTGCCAATTTTGGATCATCAGAATATTTTAATGAAGCGTCTAAAGTTACTGAACAACAACAAATACTCCCAAATAGTAAAATAAAAAAAATAATGACACATTTACACATTGTGCATTTATCTGCCCCCATTTGATGAGTTTAAATTAACACCTCAAACAAAATAAAAAAGACAAGACTCACCTGTGCTTATTTTTCAGTGTCCACATGACCTGAACAACCAATGAATGATGGCTTTACTGCGTAAAAAAGGGGCTGACAACTCTGAAGGCTACAGGACAGTCGCCAAAGATCCAGAAATCCCTGTATCAATAGTTCATAATGTTATCAGTAATAAAACTGTTGAGACGCTTCCGGGACGCACAGCTGAGAGGAAACTCAGAAGTCAATTGGAGGAGTTCAGGTTGATCCGGATCAGTCCGGACCGGTGGTCTCAGCCCGGACCAGAGGCCGCACACTAAAACAAGTAGGGCTCAATGGGTGCAGGTCGGGGAGGAAACACCCCTGGTATAACGAAGGCAAAAAACCAAAGCAGAACTCTAAGGGAACGAAAAGCATCGATTTGTTTGGAGTTGACGGAGTGAAGCCCATGAGCAAAAGAACCCCCCCACCCACAGCAGGACATGGAGGATGTTCTATTGGGGGGGGCTGCTTTGTTGCTTCTGTTACCGGAGGCACCGAATGTAACAAAGGATGAAACCAAAAGATTTACAAGGTATTTACTACAAACTAGATTTGAGGGGAAGGTCTCGGGTCTCTGAGCAGGACGACGACCTGAAGCAAACATCCAGGAGCAAAGTAGAACGTTTGGAAAGGAAAAGACGGACGGTTCTAAACGGGCCAGCGGTGAGTCCTGACCTCGATCCCGCTGAAAACCTCTGTAGAGAGATGAAATGACTCCTGCAAACCTAAAAGAGCTTGAACACACAGCAGTAGAGGAGCAGCAGAAACTAGGAGCAAGAAACTTCTAGAAGCTACACAACACATTTACAGGACGTCATCGTTGACAAAGCCTCCGCAACCTAATGTTAGTGAAGGCGACGGTAAATGTGTCCGGGGAACATTTTGTGTTTAAATGATGTAACGCGAGTGCGGCATAACCCCCCCATTCCCGCTGACTGTCCCCTGATTACTAACCTAAACCCAGGAATTCTTGTTAGTACTCCCACCAGAGGAAGGGTCGGAGGTCATGACATGAGCTGTGGGACGCTGATCTGCAGGCTTGCTCAAGGACACCTCACTGGGCTGGGGGGGGCTGGGCTGGGGGGGCGAGATGCAGCTTCCACGGGCCATTTCCCAGCATCTCCCCCTTTTGTCATTATCAGAGGTTAAACCAGCGAATCTCACTCCATCAACCTCTTTATTCAGAGAGAAAACTTTTCCTCATCTACGGGACTGAACGGATCGTTATCGCTGAAGGTGGAAGGTCAAGGGTCATCGGGCAGCGCCGGCGAACACGGCCGCAGGTCTGACCGGCTCTCTCTCGCTTTCTGGAACGTCCTCACGAGGAGGGACGGTGAGATCAAACCCGTCGAAATCCTCAAAGGTCCAAATCAATAGTGATGAACAAATGAATGAACAACTCACTATATAACTCCCACATTTACGCCCCCCCCCAAAAAAAAACACAACACTTCAGCGGTAAACACTCGTTGTTTACTGCTCAACACACACTTCCAGTGCCACATTAATATGAGAAGAAAATTATAACTGTTTTATAGGAGATAGAATAAATCAGGCTTTATATTATAGCGACACAACCAGACATGACACGAGCAGAAAGAATAAAACTACAAGCAAAACCAGAATGAGGAATATTCTAGGAAGGTTGTGCTATGGAATAGAAAGAAAAGAAAAATATTATAGAAATAAAGGGCGAAAATACTTGTAAGCCCTTTAAACTTACTATAAATTCAGTGATTGACGCCTTAGAGGCAGGAGAAGTTCTGTGAAATACTAACAAGGTCTGGACCGACGCACCTCAAGTCCCAGCTCAAGTGTCAGGCCGATATCAGAGGAATATTTCAGCCGTTCCGAGGAGGAAGGAAAGAGGCCAGAGATATGAGGACCGGCGGCAGCCAGGCCCCCAAATAAACCCCGCCGGTTAATTAACGGGATTAACGGGCTCGGCTCGGTTCGGCTCGGCTCGGTTCGGAACGCGTGCCGAGGCGCGGGGGTTGCATAGGAACAGGGGAAACGGAATCTCTGGAGGGCGATAGTAGCTCAAAACAGGGATGAGGAGGAAGAGGAGGAAGAGGAGGAAGAGGGGGAGGCTGAAATGTACTTTAAAGTGCGTGTTTCAGGACAAAACTGCGTCCGCGTCGGTCTGTCAACATTATTAAGTAAAAATAAAGGCGACTTCGGTCAGAAGCTGCGAGAGTATCTTCAGGAAAACTGAGGAAATGGCCTCGTTTGGTGGGTTTTGGCGCAAGGTTGTTCTTTATAAGTGTTAAATTCGCTACAGAGCTGCTTGTTCACGGTGTCAAACTGCCGAGAGTGATGTTGAATAAATTTTGACGGGGATCTACAGAAATAAATAAATAAATAGATTTTATTTTTTTTAATTAAACGTTCCTCGTTGGGGGGGGGCTCAGCGTCGCAGGGGTTTCGCCTCGTCAGGATCAACTGGCTCTAAAAAAGGTCAGAGTTCAGCCCTTTCGGAACTGGGTCGTTCCCGAGCCTTTGAAACAAACACGTACTCACATGTGAAACTCCTGCGTTGAAGGCTGCGGGTCCGGATCTCGCTCTGGGTCGGTCACACCATCACCGCTCCGCCGCGTCCCGCTCACAGCCGCCGGATCCCATCCGGAGAAGAGGCGCGCAGCGGCCGATCCATGAGCGAAAGACTCCGCGCAAGGGAAAAGTGTCCGGAGTCAAAAACAAACCCCAACAAACCTGTCGGGGAAACGACCGGCGTGAGTCTGCGGGGCTTCGTTATTAATCCAAGCAGAGCGACGACGAGGAGATAAACGAGGGGAGGCAGGAGCGACTGAAGCGCCTCAGCCCGGCCGGGGAGGGGACGGTGCGCACCGGGCCGCCTCACTCCGTCTGCTCCGCTTCCTCCGGCATCCTCCCGACCGCCTCAATGGTCCGGCAGCGGCTCCAGCTCCCTGTCATCCCCCCTCCGAGTCCCGGAAAACACGGTCCTCCGCCCCAGACAGAGGTTTGGGCGTTTTCCCTTAATTTCTTCTCGTCAATTACACAAGAAGAACGGACGCCTCCGACGTAAAAGTCCTCCCGCGGCTCCGGCTGTTGCTTTGTGGGAAGTTTTCAGAGCGGAGTGCTCGGCTGCGTCTCGGTGCGTCGGTCGGTCGGTGGCTGGCGGGGCAGACCGGCCGGACTCCCATCGGCCCCGCCGCTTGATCGCCCCCTGGACGCGCGGAGAGAGAGGGAGGAGGGGGGAGAGAGAGGCAGAGAGAGAAAGAACGAGGGAGAGAGAGGGTGGGAGAGGGAGGGAGGGAGAGGGAGGGAGGGAGAGGGAGGGTGGGAGAGGGAGGGGGAGGGAGGGTGAGAGAAAGAGAGGGAGTGGGAGAAAGAGAGGGAGAAAGGGGGAGAGGGAGGGAGGGAGGGAATGGGGAGAGAGAGAAAGAACAAGGGAGAGAGAGGGAGGGGGGGGAGGGAGGAGAGAGGGAGAGAGAGAAACAACATGAGAGAGGGAGGGAGAGAGGGAGAGAGAGAGAGAAAGAACAAGAGAGAGGGAGAGAGAGAGAGAGGGAGGGAGAGAGAGAGAGAGAGAGGCAGAGAGAAAGAACAAGGGTGAGAGAGAGAGGGAGGGAGGGAGGGAGAGAGAGGGAGAGAGGGAGGGAGAGAGGGACAGAGAGAGGGAGAGGCAGAGAGAGAAAGAACAAGAGAGAGAGGGAGGGAGAGAGAGGCAGAGAGAGGGAGGGAGGGGGAGGGAAGGAGAGAGAGAGGGAGAGGGAGGGAGGGAGGGAGGGAGGGAGGGAGAGGGAGGAGGGAGAGAGAGGGAGGGAGGGAGGGAGAGAGAGGGAAGGAGAGAGAGAGGGAGGGATGGGGAGCGAGGGAGAGGGAGGGAGAGAGGGAGGGAGGAGAGAGAGAGGGAGAAGGAGGGAGAGGGAGAGAGAGAAAGAACAAGGGAGAGAGAGGGAGGGATGGAGGGAGGGAGCAAGTAAGGGTGAGAGAGAGAGGGAGGGAGAGGGGGAGTGGGGGGGAGAGAGAGGTCGGGAGAGGAAGAGAGGGAGGGAGGGGGAGGGAAGGAGAGAGAGGGAGGGGGAGGGAGGGAGAGGGAGGGAGGGAGAGAGGGAGGGAGAGAGAGGGAGGGAGGGAGGGAGGGGAGGGATGGGGAGGAGGGAGAGGGAGGGAAGGAGAGAGAGGGAGGGATGGGGGAGCGAGGGAGAGGGAGGGAAGGAGAGAGAGGGAGGGATGGAGAGAGAGGGAGGGATGGGGGAGCGAGGGAGAGGGAGGGAAGGAGAGAGAGGGAGGGATGGGGGAGCGAGGGAGAGGGAGGGAGGGATGGGGGAGCGAGGGAGGGAGAAGGAGAGAGAGCATCTTGAGCTCGTGCCCTCAGTCCCACCGGTCTCAGACACTCGTCACTCTACAACAGCCGACGCGTGTCGAGGCCTTAACTCAGTCTGAGGCAGCTCGTCTGCTCTCAGCCTCTTTAACTGAGGCCCGGTGACATGATACATCATCGGCATCATGACGTTTACATCCAGAAACGTCTCCTGATATTCATTGTTTGGCCAAAAATATGCAGACACCTCATCCTCATCCACAACCACGTCCTCGTCCTCAACCACATCCTCATCCTCATCCACATCCTCATCCTCATCCTCGTCCTCATCCACAACCACGTCCTCGTCCTCATCCTCGTTTAATCCTCTTCCTTATCCTCATTCACAACCACTACCACATCCTCATCCTCATCCTCATCCTCATCCTCATGCTCATCCTCATCCTCATCCTCATCCTCGTCCTCATCCTCGTCCTCGTCCTCATCCTAATCCTCATCCTCGTCCTCATCCTAATCCTCATCCACAACCACAACCACATCCTCATCCTAATCCACATCCTCATCCTCATCCACATCCTCATCCTCATCCTCGTCCTCATCCTAATCCTCATCCACAACCACAACCACATCCTCATCCACATCCTCATCCTCATCCTCGTCCTCATCCTAATCCTCATCCACAACCACAACCACATCCTCATCCACATCCTCATACTCATCCTCATGCTCATGCTCATCCTCATCCTCATCCTCGTCCTCATCCTCGTCCTCATCCTAATCCTCATCCTCGTCCTCATCCTAATCCTCATCCACAACCACAACCACATCCTCATCCTAATCCACATCCTCATCCTCATCCACAACCATGTCCTCATCCTCAACCACATCCTCATCCTCATCCACATCCTCATCCTCATCCTCGTCCTCATCCACAACCACGTCCTCATCCACTACCACATCCTCATCCTCATCCTCATCCTCATCCTCATCCTCATCCTCGTCCTCATCCTAATCCTCATCCACAACCACAACCACATCCTCATCCTAATCCACATCCTCATCCTCATCCACATCCTCATCCTCATCCTCGTCCTCATCCTAATCCTCATCCTCGTCCTCATCCTAATCCTCATCCACAACCACAACCACATCCTCATCCTAATCCACATCCTCATCCTCATCCACATCCTCATCCTCATCCTCGTCCTCATCCTAATCCTCATCCACAACCACAACCACATCCTCATCCACATCCTCATCCTCATCCTCATGCTCATCCTCATCCTCATCCACAACCACATCCTCATCCTCATCCACATCCACATCCTCATCCACAACCACATCCTTATCCTCATCCACATCCACATCCTCATCCTCATCCACATCCTCATCCACAACCACATCCTCATTCTCATCCTCATCCTCATCCTCCATCCTCATCCACAACCACAACCTCATCCTCATCCACATCCTCATTCTCATCCACAACCACATCCTCATCCTCAACCACATCCTCATCCTCAACCACATCCTCATCCTCATCCTCGTCCTCATCCACAACCAAATCCTCATCCTCATCCATATCCTCATCCTCATCCACAACCACATCCTCATCCTCAACCACATCCTCATCCTCATCCACAACCACATCCTCATCCTCATCCACATCCACATCCTCATCCTGATCCACATCCTCATCCACAACCACATCCTCATTCTCATCCTCATCCTCATCCTCCATCCTTATCCACACCCACATCCTCATCCACATCCTCATTTTCATCCACATCCTCATCCTCATCCACAACCACAACCTCATCCACTTCCTCATTCTCATCCACAACCACATCCTCATCCTCAACCACATCCTCATCCTCAACCACATCCTCATCCTCATCCTCATCCTCGTCCTCATCCACAACCAAATCCTCATCCTCATCCACAACCACATCCTCATCCTCATCCACAACCACATCCTCATCCTCAACCACATCCACATCCTCATCCTCATCCACATCCTCATCCACAACCACATCCTCATTCTCATCCTCATCCTCATCCTCCATCCTCATCCACACCCACATCCTCATCCACATCCTCATTTTCATCCACATCCTCATCCTCATCCACAACCACAACCTCATCCTCATCCACATCCTCATTCTCATCCACAACCACATCCTCATCCTCAACCACATCCTCATCCTCAACCACATCTTCATTTTCATCCACATCCTCATCCTCATCCACAACCACAACCTCATCCTCATCCACATCCTCATTCTCATCCACAACCACATCCTCATCCTCAACCACATCCTCATCCTCAACCACATCCTCATCCTCATCCTCATCCTCGTCCTCATCCACAACCAAATCCTCATCCTCATCCACATCCTCATCCTCATCCTCATCCTCATCCTCACCCTCATCCTCATCCTCGTCC
>CM029125.1:19781488-19863988 GCA_016859345.1 Istiophorus platypterus
GAGGAGGAGGAGGAGGAGGAGGAGGAGGAGGAGGAGGAGGAGGAGGAGGAGGAGGAGGAGGAGGAGGAGGAGGAGGAGGAGGAGGAGGAGGAGGAGGAGGAGGAGGAGGAGGAGGAGGAGGAGGAGGAGGAGGAGGAGGAGGAGGAGGAGGAGGAGGAGGAGGAGGAGGAGGAGGAGGAGGAGGAGGAGGAGGAGGAGGAGGAGGAGGAGGAGGAGGAGGAGGAGGAGGAGGAGGAGGAGGAGGAGGAGGAGGAGGAGGAGGAGGAGGAGGAGGAGGAGGAGGAGGAGGAGGAGGAGGAGGAGGAGGAGGAGGAGGAGGAGGAGGAGGAGGAGGAGGAGGAGGAGGAGGAGGAGGAGGAGGAGGAGGAGGAGGAGGAGGAGGAGGAGGAGGAGGAGGAGGAGGAGGAGGAGGAGGAGGAGGAGGAGGAGGAGGAGGAGGAGGAGGAGGAGGAGGAGGAGGAGGAGGAGGAGGAGGAGGAGGAGGAGGAGGAGGAGGAGGAGGAGGAGGAGGAGGAGGAGGAGGAGGAGGAGGAGGAGGAGGAGGAGGAGGAGGAGGAGGAGGAGGAGGAGGAGGAGGAGGAGGAGGAGGAGGAGGAGGAGGAGGAGGAGGAGGAGGAGGAGGAGGAGGAGGAGGAGGAGGAGGAGGAGGAGGAGGAGGAGGAGGAGGAGGAGGAGGAGGAGGAGGAGGAGGAGGAGGAGGAGGAGGAGGAGGAGGAGGAGGAGGAGGAGGAGGAGGAGGAGGAGGAGGAGGAGGAGGAGGAGGAGGAGGAGGAGGAGGAGGAGGAGGAGGAGGAGGAGGAGGAGGAGGAGGAGGAGGAGGAGGAGGAGGAGGAGGAGGAGGAGGAGGAGGAGGAGGAGGAGGAGGAGGAGGAGGAGGAGGAGGAGGAGGAGGAGGAGGAGGAGGAGGAGGAGGAGGAGGAGGAGGAGGAGGAGGAGGAGGAGGAGGAGGAGGAGGAGGAGGAGGAGGAGGAGGAGGAGGAGGAGGAGGAGGAGGAGGAGGAGGAGGAGGAGGAGGAGGAGGAGGAGGAGGAGGAGGAGGAGGAGGAGGAGGAGGAGGAGGAGGAGGAGGAGGAGGAGGAGGAGGAGGAGGAGGAGGAGGAGGAGGAGGAGGAGGAGGAGGAGGAGGAGGAGGAGGAGGAGGAGGAGGAGGAGGAGGAGGAGGAGGAGGAGGAGGAGGAGGAGGAGGAGGAGGAGGAGGAGGAGGAGGAGGAGGAGGAGGAGGAGGAGGAGGAGGAGGAGGAGGAGGAGGAGGAGGAGGAGGAGGAGGAGGAGGAGGAGGAGGAGGAGGAGGAGGAGGAGGAGGAGGAGGAGGAGGAGGAGGAGGAGGAGGAGGAGGAGGAGGAGGAGGAGGAGGAGGAGGAGGAGGAGGAGGAGGAGGAGGAGGAGGAGGAGGAGGAGGAGGAGGAGGAGGAGGAGGAGGAGGAGGAGGAGGAGGAGGAGGAGGAGGAGGAGGAGGAGGAGGAGGAGGAGGAGGAGGAGGAGGAGGAGGAGGAGGAGGAGGAGGAGGAGGAGGAGGAGGAGGAGGAGGAGGAGGAGGAGGAGGAGGAGGAGGAGGAGGAGGAGGAGGAGGAGGAGGAGGAGGAGGAGGAGGAGGAGGAGGAGGAGGAGGAGGAGGAGGAGGAGGAGGAGGAGGAGGAGGAGGAGGAGGAGGAGGAGGAGGAGGAGGAGGAGGAGGAGGAGGAGGAGGAGGAGGAGGAGGAGGAGGAGGAGGAGGAGGAGGAGGAGGAGGAGGAGGAGGAGGAGGAGGAGGAGGAGGAGGAGGAGGAGGAGGAGGAGGAGGAGGAGGAGGAGGAGGAGGAGGAGGAGGAGGAGGAGGAGGAGGAGGAGGAGGAGGAGGAGGAGGAGGAGGAGGAGGAGGAGGAGGAGGAGGAGGAGGAGGAGGAGGAGGAGGAGGAGGAGGAGGAGGAGGAGGAGGAGGAGGAGGAGGAGGAGGAGGAGGAGGAGGAGGAGGAGGAGGAGGAGGAGGAGGAGGAGGAGGAGGAGGAGGAGGAGGAGGAGGAGGAGGAGGAGGAGGAGGAGGAGGAGGAGGAGGAGGAGGAGGAGGAGGAGGAGGAGGAGGAGGAGGAGGAGGAGGAGGAGGAGGAGGAGGAGGAGGAGGAGGAGGAGGAGGAGGAGGAGGAGGAGGAGGAGGAGGAGGAGGAGGAGGAGGAGGAGGAGGAGGAGGAGGAGGAGGAGGAGGAGGAGGAGGAGGAGGAGGAGGAGGAGGAGGAGGAGGAGGAGGAGGAGGAGGAGGAGGAGGAGGAGGAGGAGGAGGAGGAGGAGGAGGAGGAGGAGGAGGAGGAGGAGGAGGAGGAGGAGGAGGAGGAGGAGGAGGAGGAGGAGGAGGAGGAGGAGGAGGAGGAGGAGGAGGAGGAGGAGGAGGAGGAGGAGGAGGAGGAGGAGGAGGAGGAGGAGGAGGAGGAGGAGGAGGAGGAGGAGGAGGAGGAGGAGGAGGAGGAGGAGGAGGAGGAGGAGGAGGAGGAGGAGGAGGAGGAGGAGGAGGAGGAGGAGGAGGAGGAGGAGGAGGAGGAGGAGGAGGAGGAGGAGGAGGAGGAGGAGGAGGAGGAGGAGGAGGAGGAGGAGGAGGAGGAGGAGGAGGAGGAGGAGGAGGAGGAGGAGGAGGAGGAGGAGGAGGAGGAGGAGGAGGAGGAGGAGGAGGAGGAGGAGGAGGAGGAGGAGGAGGAGGAGGAGGAGGAGGAGGAGGAGGAGGAGGAGGAGGAGGAGGAGGAGGAGGAGGAGGAGGAGGAGGAGGAGGAGGAGGAGGAGGAGGAGGAGGAGGAGGAGGAGGAGGAGGAGGAGGAGGAGGAGGAGGAGGAGGAGGAGGAGGAGGAGGAGGAGGAGGAGGAGGAGGAGGAGGAGGAGGAGGAGGAGGAGGAGGAGGAGGAGGAGGAGGAGGAGGAGGAGGAGGAGGAGGAGGAGGAGGAGGAGGAGGAGGAGGAGGAGGAGGAGGAGGAGGAGGAGGAGGAGGAGGAGGAGGAGGAGGAGGAGGAGGAGGAGGAGGAGGAGGAGGAGGAGGAGGAGGAGGAGGAGGAGGAGGAGGAGGAGGAGGAGGAGGAGGAGGAGGAGGAGGAGGAGGAGGAGGAGGAGGAGGAGGAGGAGGAGGAGGAGGAGGAGGAGGAGGAGGAGGAGGAGGAGGAGGAGGAGGAGGAGGAGGAGGAGGAGGAGGAGGAGGAGGAGGAGGAGGAGGAGGAGGAGGAGGAGGAGGAGGAGGAGGAGGAGGAGGAGGAGGAGGAGGAGGAGGAGGAGGAGGAGGAGGAGGAGGAGGAGGAGGAGGAGGAGGAGGAGGAGGAGGAGGAGGAGGAGGAGGAGGAGGAGGAGGAGGAGGAGGAGGAGGAGGAGGAGGAGGAGGAGGAGGAGGAGGAGGAGGAGGAGGAGGAGGAGGAGGAGGAGGAGGAGGAGGAGGAGGAGGAGGAGGAGGAGGAGGAGGAGGAGGAGGAGGAGGAGGAGGAGGAGGAGGAGGAGGAGGAGGAGGAGGAGGAGGAGGAGGAGGAGGAGGAGGAGGAGGAGGAGGAGGAGGAGGAGGAGGAGGAGGAGGAGGAGGAGGAGGAGGAGGAGGAGGAGGAGGAGGAGGAGGAGGAGGAGGAGGAGGAGGAGGAGGAGGAGGAGGAGGAGGAGGAGGAGGAGGAGGAGGAGGAGGAGGAGGAGGAGGAGGAGGAGGAGGAGGAGGAGGAGGAGGAGGAGGAGGAGGAGGAGGAGGAGGAGGAGGAGGAGGAGGAGGAGGAGGAGGAGGAGGAGGAGGAGGAGGAGGAGGAGGAGGAGGAGGAGGAGGAGGAGGAGGAGGAGGAGGAGGAGGAGGAGGAGGAGGAGGAGGAGGAGGAGGAGGAGGAGGAGGAGGAGGAGGAGGAGGAGGAGGAGGAGGAGGAGGAGGAGGAGGAGGAGGAGGAGGAGGAGGAGGAGGAGGAGGAGGAGGAGGAGGAGGAGGAGGAGGAGGAGGAGGAGGAGGAGGAGGAGGAGGAGGAGGAGGAGGAGGAGGAGGAGGAGGAGGAGGAGGAGGAGGAGGAGGAGGAGGAGGAGGAGGAGGAGGAGGAGGAGGAGGAGGAGGAGGAGGAGGAGGAGGAGGAGGAGGAGGAGGAGGAGGAGGAGGAGGAGGAGGAGGAGGAGGAGGAGGAGGAGGAGGAGGAGGAGGAGGAGGAGGAGGAGGAGGAGGAGGAGGAGGAGGAGGAGGAGGAGGAGGAGGAGGAGGAGGAGGAGGAGGAGGAGGAGGAGGAGGAGGAGGAGGAGGAGGAGGAGGAGGAGGAGGAGGAGGAGGAGGAGGAGGAGGAGGAGGAGGAGGAGGAGGAGGAGGAGGAGGAGGAGGAGGAGGAGGAGGAGGAGGAGGAGGAGGAGGAGGAGGAGGAGGAGGAGGAGGAGGAGGAGGAGGAGGAGGAGGAGGAGGAGGAGGAGGAGGAGGAGGAGGAGGAGGAGGAGGAGGAGGAGGAGGAGGAGGAGGAGGAGGAGGAGGAGGAGGAGGAGGAGGAGGAGGAGGAGGAGGAGGAGGAGGAGGAGGAGGAGGAGGAGGAGGAGGAGGAGGAGGAGGAGGAGGAGGAGGAGGAGGAGGAGGAGGAGGAGGAGGAGGAGGAGGAGGAGGAGGAGGAGGAGGAGGAGGAGGAGGAGGAGGAGGAGGAGGAGGAGGAGGAGGAGGAGGAGGAGGAGGAGGAGGAGGAGGAGGAGGAGGAGGAGGAGGAGGAGGAGGAGGAGGAGGAGGAGGAGGAGGAGGAGGAGGAGGAGGAGGAGGAGGAGGAGGAGGAGGAGGAGGAGGAGGAGGAGGAGGAGGAGGAGGAGGAGGAGGAGGAGGAGGAGGAGGAGGAGGAGGAGGAGGAGGAGGAGGAGGAGGAGGAGGAGGAGGAGGAGGAGGAGGAGGAGGAGGAGGAGGAGGAGGAGGAGGAGGAGGAGGAGGAGGAGGAGGAGGAGGAGGAGGAGGAGGAGGAGGAGGAGGAGGAGGAGGAGGAGGAGGAGGAGGAGGAGGAGGAGGAGGAGGAGGAGGAGGAGGAGGAGGAGGAGGAGGAGGAGGAGGAGGAGGAGGAGGAGGAGGAGGAGGAGGAGGAGGAGGAGGAGGAGGAGGAGGAGGAGGAGGAGGAGGAGGAGGAGGAGGAGGAGGAGGAGGAGGAGGAGGAGGAGGAGGAGGAGGAGGAGGAGGAGGAGGAGGAGGAGGAGGAGGAGGAGGAGGAGGAGGAGGAGGAGGAGGAGGAGGAGGAGGAGGAGGAGGAGGAGGAGGAGGAGGAGGAGGAGGAGGAGGAGGAGGAGGAGGAGGAGGAGGAGGAGGAGGAGGAGGAGGAGGAGGAGGAGGAGGAGGAGGAGGAGGAGGAGGAGGAGGAGGAGGAGGAGGAGGAGGAGGAGGAGGAGGAGGAGGAGGAGGAGGAGGAGGAGGAGGAGGAGGAGGAGGAGGAGGAGGAGGAGGAGGAGGAGGAGGAGGAGGAGGAGGAGGAGGAGGAGGAGGAGGAGGAGGAGGAGGAGGAGGAGGAGGAGGAGGAGGAGGAGACGTCCACTGTTAAAGATCAAAACTTAAACATAAAAACTTCATTGAACTGATATTAGTCAGGAAACGTTATCGAAATGAACCTAAAATAAGGGAAGGTTTTTTTCTTCTGCAAGTGATGATGATGATGATGTAGAAAACATTGGTCCCTGACTGAAGGTTTTCATTGAAGTCAACAGACATGATTCAGGACAACTGACTGAAATTAGCTCAAACTGAAGGAATTATTATTAGTCATAGATCAGAGAGGCCGAAAAAATCAAGAATTTAAAATGTTGTTAACTGAGTCAAAGTAAATTGATTCATTTTATGTATAAAAATCAATCAGATTCAGTTGTGGATTGAAGATATAAGATTTTCAACAGTAACAGACAGTGAACTGACCTCAGAGTCTCCAGTCGACAGTCTGGACTCTTCAGAAAACCACACAGAACCTTCACTGCTGAATCCTGCAGGTCCAAGTTTTCATTTAGGTCCAGTTCTCTCAGGTGGGAGGGGTTGGACTTCAGAGCTGAGACCAGAGAATCACAGCTCATCTCTGACAACCTGCAGTTTCTCAACCTGAATAAAAAAGAATAAAAGATGTAGATGAAATCATTAATAATCCAGTCAGATCCAGTTTGTATAAATCAATGAGAAAATCTCATTGATTAACATGTCATTGTTTTTCCTCTTTAACACATTGAACAAGTCAATTCAACTTCATGAAAAATACAACAATTTTCACTCTACTGTTAAAGATCAAAATTCAAACAAACAGAACTTTATTGAACTGATGTTAGTCAGGAGACTTTATTGAAATGAACCAAAAATAAAGGAAGGTTTTTTTTCTTCTGCAAGTGAGTTTTAATTCATTTGTTCAAATCTTCATTCTGAGGATCTTCTGTATATTGTTGTGATGAAAATTAATTTACTTGTAACAACTAACACTGGACATTTTCTACAGATGATGTAGAAAACATTGGTCCCTGACTGGGACAAATACCAGTGTGTGACTTCTGAAGGTTTCATTGAAGTCAAAAGACATGATTCAGGACAATTGAGTGAAATTAGCTTAAACTGAGGGAATGATCTGACTCTAAGATAAGAAAAGGTGAAAATAGGAAACAACAACAATTTAACATGTCATTAATTCATTCAAAACGAATGGACTCACATTATGTAAGAAGATAAATTAGATTCAGTTGTGGATTGAAGACATGAGATTTTCAACAGTAACAGACAGTGAACTGACCTCAGAGTCTCCAGTCGACAGTCTGGACTCTCCAGAAAACCACACAGAACCTTCACTCCTGAATCCTTCAGGTTCTCGTTGTAGTTCAGGTCCAGGCGTCTCAGGTGGGAGGGGTTGGACATCAGAGCTGAGCCCAGAGAATCACAGCTCATCTCTGACAAACTGCACAAACTCATCCTGAATAAAGAATAAAAGATGTAGATGAAATCATTAATAATCCAGTCATCCATCCATCAGCTACACCCACTTATCCTTGAGGGTCGTGGGGGCTGAAGACCATCCCAGCTGACACTGGCTGAGAGGGGGGGTCCACCCTGGACAGGTCACCAGGTCTGACTCATAGAGACAGAAAACCACTGCTGGTCACATTCACACCTATGTGGAAACTCAGAGTCGCCCATTAACCTGCATGTGTTTGGACTGTGGGAGGAAACCAGTCAGATCCAGTTTGTATTAATCCGTGAGCTTTTCTCTAAAATGAGTGGAGCCACTTTGTCCTTCTCTGATTGTGGATCATCATAATGTCGCCTTCTACACACGTCATCCACATGTCACCACAACATTCATACACCTGTTCATGTCAACACTGATTCATCACCTGCTGCTGACCTCAGTCAAGTCTGTCATTACACCATCAACATCACATCACACATGTTGGACTAAAATCCTGTTCAGTGTTTCAGTTCTCACATGATCCTCTTCTTCCTGTGTTTGGTCGCTGAGCAGGTTTGTGAGATTAAACTATGTTAAAGGAGAAGTTCTCGTTTTTTTATAAAAGGTTCAGTCTGTACGATTTAGTGGATCTAGTAGCAGAAATTGAAAATACTAATTATACATAGAATAGAATAGAACAGAATAGAACTGGAAGTGAAACACTTATCTGGTCCAACACCTTTTCTTTAATCAATGAACTTAATGTCAATCAGGAATATTCCATCTTTCACCCAGTGTCCATCATACACAGCTTAAATAATTACCTCTATGTTCATCCTCTTTATACAAACATAATCAACGTGGAGGTGCCAATCCGGCATGTTCCATCACTCACAGAGAGAAAACACACAAACAAAATAAATAACAACACAACACATCATCATCGTCATCATCAGCCAGCGACACATTCTTCAGACAGACGAGGCTCCTTCCTCATTCCTCGACCTCTCAACAGTTATTTTTCTCTTCTTCTTCTTTAAGTCTCTGATATTTTTACTCTTCTCTTCCAGCTCATTTTAAAATCCTCACACGCACCTGAATCCTGCTTTGCTGTGACGTCTTGGCCTGTGTTAGGCTGCTGTTTATTACTCTGGTTTAACACACACCACAGCTGCTGTGTGTGTTGTCTCTGTACCAGCCACATCTGCTTCTGATGCCATGAACATCATCAGATCTTCAACAACCTTCGTGGCCCTCACACACTCTACAGCCTCATCGGTCCTGAGTTCATCTTCACTGACTGATGGACCACAACATGAACCTGTGGAAGCTGAACAACTGTCCTGTCAAACGTTTCCCTGTCATGACTCTACCTCTGTCAGCCTGTAAATAAACCACACTTCAGCCTTTAAGTTACATTAGAAGCGATAAGGAAACCAACTGTTCAGTCATTTGGAAACAAAGAACATTAGAAAACAAAGATCTTATTTAAGATTTGTGCTCAGGAAAGAATTTAAAACTTCAGTCAAGATTTAAATGGGATTAATGTAGAAAAATCATAACAGCTCTATTCACCGAACTGACCTCAGAGTCTCCAGTCGACAGTTTGGACTCTCCAGTCCAGCAGACAGCAGCTTCACTCCTGAATCCTGCAGGTCGTTGTCACTCAGGTCCAGTTCTCTCAGGTGGGAGGGGTTGGACTTCAGAGCTGAGGCCACAACTTCACAGTGAGTCTCTGAGAGTCCACAACCAGTGAATCTGTGATTGGAGAAAGTAGTATAATCTTTTATTATAAAAAAAGACAATCTGCCAAATAAATAAATAAAATACAGATGCAGATCAGTTGAGGGCAAAACAGCCTAAAAAAGCAGAAATGAAAAAAATCTCTTCAAAATAATGAAAAATAAAATCAAATTGTTTAAATAATATCTGATTAGAGCACAATATAAGGAGAAGGACAAAACAGCAACAACCGCCAGGACACGCTAACATTGACCATTGATAATGAAGCCTTCACATATACTGTACAACTGTTTACACACCTGCATGTAATTACATTTGTAGACTCGTATGACAGTTGAGTTTCTGACATTTGCTGCCAACATTTTTCTCTGAGCATTTGAGAAACTTATTCGGCAAAGAAACATAATGAACAAACACAAGATTCCACTGTTTTCACATAGTTTCATCATAAAAACCTGACATTGACCTTTGGTGTGTATCAGAAGACTGAGTTCTCCCATCCTGATCTAATATATTCAGACCTCTCTTCTTGGCTGAAGCTGTGTATTTCCTGATACTACTCTCCTCTACACCTACAAGACAGAAAACACCTGACAGTTTCTGTCTGATTTAACACAATATATGGAAAGAATTTTAATCAGGAACATGAAACCAATTACAAAAAATAGCATAACTCTATTTCTTAAAATGAAAAATTTAATTCATAAAAAAATAACCTTGGCCTGGTGTGACCATTTGTCTATAGTGGCTAATGTTAATGCTAATGTTAGTCAACTTTAAATGCTGTGTAAATGACATTTCTCAGTCAGTTCACTGATTCAATAACTCTTCTCTACTTGTGCTACTGATACACTATGTTTTAGTATCAACCATTATCTCTGCTGTTACCACAGTGGCTGATGTTCAAAGTTACATTCTCAGTTAAAAGATTGAGAATTAAAGGATGTAAATAAGCATCTTTAATTTGAGCGGAGCGTTTTTGTTTCTTTTGATTTAAGGGGGGGTGAGGCGTCCCCTCACATCCTCAGACGTCCCACCCTGCTAAAACTCATTACAAGGAGGAAGCCCAAAAACCGTGTTAGACGGAGCCCAGCTGCCTTTCATTACCGCTAGTTAACATTAGTGATATTGGCACTGCAGTGGACTGATGTCCAGGGCTGGGGGGTTTTGGCAGGAAGACGATTGTTGCAGAATCTCCAAAGTGAAATGTGAAGCAGAATAAGTTGTGATGTTTGATGATCTGCTTTATTCCAAGTACACAGACGGCAGCTGAGACAAGATGTGTGAGGTGACGATCAGGGATTGAACAGTAACTCGTTTCAACGTTGCTACCGAACCGGCAACAATTTAAAACTACTTTAACTCCTGATTATTACAAACAAACAGAGAAACTGTTTCCATTAACTTAAAAATAATAATCAAAACCAAATCAAAAAATCAGCAAAAAAACAACTGACCTATAATTATTTTCAGTGTAAATATTAAAATAATGAGAATATTTGAATACTGTGTATAACTGACTAATGACTAATCAATCTCCACTGATTGATGATGTTAATGATCATGTCTGGACTCACCGAGCTTTTCTGCAGTTCCTCACAGCTGGGATCAGTCTCCGTCGTCCCTCCGCTGATGTGTTGTACTTCTTCAGGTCTAACTCATCCAGAACCTCCTCTGACATCTGCAGCATGTAGGCCAGAGCTGAGCAGTGGATCTCAGAGAGTCTCTTCTCTGATCTCTTCTCTGACTTCAGGAACTCTTGGATCTCCTGATGTACTGAGAGGTCGTTCATCTCCATCAGACAGTGGAAGATGTTGATGCTTCTGTCAGGAGAGATGTCCTCACTGCTTGTTTTCTTCAGGTAGCCAATAACCCTCTGAATGGTTTTTCGACTGTTCTCTGTCTGACCCAGCAGGCCTCCTAAGACTCTCTGGTTGGACTCCAGAGAGAGGCCATGAAGGAAGCGAACAAACAGGTCCAGGTGGCCATTTTTACTTTGAAGGGATTTCTTCATGGCTCCCCAAAGGAAGACGTGCAGAGGTAGGAAACGGCTTTCATCATTTTGAAAATGTTTTATGAAAGTAGTCTTTATGGGTGAGTCCTTGAGTTTTTGTTCTCCTTGGAGGAAGTCCTCCAGTACCC
This sequence comes from Istiophorus platypterus, assembly GCA_016859345.1. Classification (NCBI taxonomy): domain Eukaryota; kingdom Metazoa; phylum Chordata; class Actinopteri; order Istiophoriformes; family Istiophoridae; genus Istiophorus; species Istiophorus platypterus. The sequence continues at coordinate 19,792,195 of CM029125.1, forward strand.
CTATGTCCCTTTTGGTGTAACAGTGGAACATGTAGACTGCAGCCAGAAACTCCTGAACGCTCAGATGAACAAAGCAGTAGACTGATTTCTGGAAGATCACACTCTCTCTTTTGAAGATCTCTGTACAGACTCCTGAGTGCACCAAGGCCTCTGAGACATCAAGACCACACTGCTCCAGGTCTTCTTGGTAGAACATGATGTTTCCTTTCTCCAGATGTTCAAACGCCAGCCTCCCCAGCTTCACTAGAACGTCCCTGTCAGCCTCCGTCTGCTCCCGTGGACTCGTCTCACGTCCCTCATTGTACTTGTTCTTCTTCCTCTTTGTCTGAACCAGCAGGAAGTGTGAGTACAGGTCAGTCAGGGTCTTGGGCAGCTCTCCTCTCTGGTCTGTAGTCAACATGTGCTCCAGAACTGTAGCACTGATCCAGCAGAAGACTGGGATCTGACACATGATGTGGAGGCTCCTGGATGTCTTGATGTGTGCGATGATTCTGCTGGACAGCTCTTCATCACTGTATCTCCTCTTGAAGTACTCCTCCTTCTGGGCGTCGGTGAAGCCTCGTACTTCTGTCGCCCTGTCAACGCAGGTAGGAGGGATCTGATTGGCCGCCGCCGGTCGGGAAGTTATCCAGACGAGAGCCGAGGGAAGCAGATTCCCCTGGATGAGGTTTGTCAACAGCAGGTTGACAGACGACTTCTGACTCACGTCAGACACCACCTCCATGTTGTTGAAATCCAGTGACAGTCTGCTTTCATCCAGGCCGTCAAAGATGAACAGAACTTTACAGACAGCCAGCTCCTGTGCTGTGACCTTTTGTAACGTTGGATGGAAAACATGGAGCAGCGTGAGGAGACTGTACTGCTCATGTCGGATCAGGTTCAGCTCCCTGAACGAAAGCAGAACCAGCAGACGGACGTCTTGGTTTTCCAGGCCCTCTGCCCAGTCCAGAGTGAACTTCTGCACCGAGAAGGTTTTTCCAACGCCAGCAGCGACGCCGTTCGTCAGAACCACTCTGATGCGTCTCTGTTGCTCAGACAAGGCTTTAAAGATGTCGCGGCACTTGATTGGAGCTTCATGGAGGGTCTTCGTCTTGGAAGCTGTCTCAAGCTGCCTCACCTCATGTTGGGTATTAACCTGTTCACTCTGTCCCTCTGTGATGTAGAGCTCAGTGTAGATCCTGTTGAGGAGGGTTCTACTTCCTGTTCCATCAATTCCTTCAGTCACACGTTCACATCTTCTCCTCAGACTGATCTTATGTTCATCTAAAACCTCCTTCAGACCACGATCTGCTGAAAGAGAAGAAACGTCGTAAGACTGAAGGAAGAGAATCTGAGAATCTGATGACTATTTTCATCATCTACAGAAAATCCAAAGACGAGCAAAAAAAGGTTTTTCTTTAGTGTTATTTATAATCATCTTAACTGCCAACGCTGTATGATACAACAAATGACACTGTAGAAAACAAAGAGTCCTGTTCTCAGAGATGATGACATCAACAGACAGATGTACTCTCTTACTTTGTACAGTGCTGGTCTGACTGTCTGTCTGCAGTCCAGGTCTCCTTCTGGATCTTTGTCCACACTGGGGACAGGAGGAGTCTCCTGATGAACCAGACTGGTCCCAGTATGAGGTGATGCACCGTCTGCAGAACCAGTGTCCACAGCTGGTAGAGACTGGATCCTTCAGGACGTCCTGACACAGAGCACAGCTGGACAGCTGCTGCTCCATAGAAACATGACTCCTCTTCCTCTCTCTGTGAAGACATTCCTTTATAACTAAAATGGTTTGTTGAATGTTGATTGAAAATCATCCTGATGTGTCAAACACTGTCTAGAAGCTCAGATGGTCAAAGAACAGTAAAAGTGTAGCTATTTTTCTGTTTCACTTCAGAATTCAGTTTGTAATGAAAATGATTATTTCTTTTATTTAAGCTCTTAATACAAACTCAAGACTTCCTGCAGCTACTTCACAGTAAAAGCCTTCCATTTAAGAAAGCTGATCATGTCCTTTACTGTTTTACAGTCTCTTTGTGCAGCTTAGCTTTGGTTAGTTAAGTTTTCTCTGAGGTCAGAAGTCGTGATGATGTTGGTAATGATCCTGCAAAGTGTTGTAAACTCTGTTAGATCCCAGATTATCAAGATCCACCAGAACCTTGTTCTCTACTTCTGGGGCTGGTTCTCTCCTTCACCACGGCCCTTTAATCACTGACATCTTCAAACCTCTGTCATGTTTATCAGCTGCAGTAATAATATGGAACCAGGGAAAAGTAAAAATGTTCTTTCATGTTGCAGAGTTTTTCCCAGTGTTTCTTCCTGCCTGTAAGTTTTGGACGTTCTTGGTTGTTATTAAAGTTCCTTCACTTCACCGACCTGATTATTCTGTGTCTGCATTTGGGTCCAAAATTGTCTGAGTTTGAAAACTTTAGTTCAGATCATTTCACTAGGAACCAGCAACGTCAGACGTCAGTATTAATACACTGATGCCAGAAGAACCAGGAGGAACTTATTTTCCGTGACACTACGGCAGCTGTTACAGTAAGTGATGACAACTGCAGGACCTCAACACACTAAACACTGTTACAGCCTCAGTCTGGAGGCTCACAGGTTGTAGCAGGGCTCTTACTGTGGGTCTGAGGGTCCAGGTTCAGTACTGAAGTTTGGAGGATTCCAGTCTTTGGACCAGTCACTCTTCATAGACAGAGAACTGGATCCTGGAGACCCTGGTCTGTCCTCCTCTTCCTCCACACCATCACTCATCTTCTGGACTCCAGTCGGTCTGAGAGAGAAACCAGCAAACTGACTGTGAGCTCACACACACAGGAAATACCACTGACAACTGTTTAATCTGCTGCTTTTCCTTCAGCGTCTCTGTGTGGACACAAGTTCGTCCTGACTCTTCTTCCCTTTACAGTCCACAGGCAGAAAACTGGCTCAGAGACTCTGACAGTCAAATAATAACGATGTTGTATTAACACTCACCTTCCTCAACCTTCACTTTTCCTCCTCCTGCTCCGTCGTAGTCAAAATGGAGCCTGAGCAGACTGAACACTTTCACTTTCCCTTGCTCCTCCCTCTCATTTACAAGAAATCATACGGGTTTGTCTACATGAGTGTGTGTGTGGTATTTATGTGTCTGAGTGTGTGTGTGTGTGTGTGTGTGTGTGTGTGTGTTTACTTCTCAAACAGATATGTATTATCCTTCATATTTCTTTATATCAGTGTTTCCCCCAGAATTTCGTATTTTCATACACAGTGAAGTTTGAATATTTTTTCCTGTGTTTTAAGACACATGACAGAAAAAGGTCGTGACCAAGAAAAGCCTCTGAGGGACCGTTTCACTCTTTTTTTAAGAGCGTTTGACTCTTTCCTTTCGGTGCCGACCAAAGGAAAACCCGGGAAAACGTCTAGAAAGTCACGGTGCAACCAGAGGAAAAAGTCAAAGGTTATCAGACATCAGGTTCTGACGTCAGTCAGCTCAGCAGCATACGAACTGATCGCTGCCTGCAGAGTGAGGGCATCTCCCGACAGTAGCAGGGAAAACCATTATCAGCGGCATGTCACTGCTCCACGGAGGAATGCTGCGTCTTATTGGTTATCAATAGGCCTGATGAGAGAATCAATAAAGGACCAAACACAGACAGAGAACTGAAAAGCTCAGTGAACACAACATTGAGGTTAGAGCTTCTCAGTTTTCAGCTGGTGGCCTTCATCAGTTTAACTGGTTAAAATGAAAACGACTGGTCATCATGACCAGTTGTTCCAAACATGAGTAACCAGATACCAGATTCGGATATAATGAAACGCTGTCAAACCCCGGACGTGTTTCCTGGAGCTTCAGATGAATTAGTAGACATGGTTTATCTTTGACTTGTTTGAAAGGCGATGTGTTCAATAAGTACCATGTTCCATCAACCACATTTGGGTTTTTTAAATCCAAAGCGAGTCAGTCTGCATCTCATGCATACTCTACGTTTAATCTAAATACGAGATGCTTTAATGTCATTTCTTACAAAAATTACCCTTCTTTTCTTTATTTAAGAAAACAAATTAAATCTAACTATTGATACCTTTATTTGACTTACGTTTTGTTTGCTTATTCATTCTTTCATGTACATTAAAAACTACGCATGTGGGGCTTGGCTTTACCGACAGAGTTTATTAAAACGATCAGGAATATTCCGGCCCAGATGTTTAAACTCCTCTTCCTCTTCCTCCTCCTCTTCCTCTTCTGCCACGTTTTTGCTACTTTCCAAAGAGAGGGGCGACCCTGGGAAGCTGTAGGGGAATATGATTGGCCCGAACTCGTGAGAACCCGCCTACAGTCTCGCCCATTTGCTGAATTGGCGGCTCTGATTGGCCAAACTCAGAGTCAATCGCGGTTACTACGGACTTCGGCTTTCCTGGTATCCAGGAGGACGTGAATTTGGTGAGATCGTAGTTTGGTCACTGAGAGCAGGAGGCGACCGCAGCGTCCGCTTCTTTCATGGTTTTTCACAGGATTACAGCTAAGTTAGCTTCCTAGTTCGTAGCTGCACATCTGAAAAACCCACTTTGGGGGAATTTACGAAGCAATGGCCCAGAGAAAAAACCCCAAAACCCAGTCCAAGAGAGGTCAGTCACGTCGCCGTTTTCTTGCTCGAGTTAGCGACCCGCTTTTACGTGCTTTACACAAATTTCCAATTCTTATTTAACAGTTTAAAGATGTCTCCTCTGTCCGCAAAGATGCACAGTGAGCAGGACAAGACCGACGACGTGCCGGGGACAGCGAAACGCATTCTTCATCCCGGCCAACGCTCTGTCCACAAACCACTGCTTTCTCAGCAGCTTCGCCCGCGGTTCCCACGGTCTTCTACGGGCAAAAGTGCGTCTCTCGGGGCGCCCAGGCAGCGTTAACCCGCAGTGGAACTCAAAATCTTATCAGAATAAATACAGTTTGCGTATTTTACCTGCCCCGAACCGGGTAGCTCTTTTTATCCGTTCGTGTAAATATCCTGATTTGTTTTCCCTCTGGTGTTTATATCGTGACTAAGTAATAGCGTATTTAACCGACGGGATTTTGAATGGGGTCTGGTTTGACGTTGGGGGCTAGTTTAGCTTTTTCCCATCTGTCAGAATCTCCGGGAGATGGAGAAGTGAAGCTGAATGATTGCGGTTAAAACGAGGAAGGCTCCGCACGATGACTGACTCGTTTGTCCGGCGGTGTCTGGGAAGTGGCCCTATAGATGATGCTAAGCTAACCTAGCTTCCATGTGAGGTAGCCTGCTAACAGAAGCTAACAAATTTAATTTTTAACCACACAGCAGGTAACCGTTGACATTTCTGTGTTGTTTGTGTTTATTTTAACCTTATTTACACCTTCTATGAGCTTTCAGGTTATTCCACAATCATAACATAGCTCGACGGTGATAATGAATTAACATAACAAGGCAAAATTAAAAAAATCCCCAACATATTCTTGTTACTATAAGTATGTTTGCTTTAGTCTTGGGTTCAGTGACCTTATCATACCTGCTTGCGCTTACATCGGATTAGAATGTGATATTTGCACAGTCTGCTAAGAAAATATAATGACAAAGTTCATAGTTGATACCTGTTTAAGATTTAAGCTGAAGAAGCAGAAATACTCTTTTTATAATGATTATTAGGAGGAGGAGAAGGTTGCACGGCTTTTTTTCCATTGCGTTGTTGTTGGTATAATCTAAATCATTAAATAAAGAGCTTTTTTGTATATAAAACTATATTAGGCCAAGTTCTAATAATGGATGTGTTAGGTGTCCAGAAATAAGTTAACATTAGTGCTTGGCCTTCATATCAGTGATTTAAAACCCAGCAATCTGTGCGTTTGTACGTGTGGGTGTGTGCGTGCTGCACTAGTTCACGTGTGTGTGCTAAGGGGGAAATTTGAAATGCATATCACTGCTGCACCACTGACCCACCTGCAGCATGTACAGGACTTCAAAAGACAAAAGCTGGCGAGTGTTGTGCAAATGCAGTCAGGTCGTCTTTATTCAGCTTGGAATACGGACCAAAGCAGCTCTGTATATCTGCCTCGACCGGTTGGGTTGAGAGGAGAGAAATGGGGGGGGGGGGCAAGAAACAGCTGTAGTTACTGTTCAAGCACTGTCAGGGCTGGTTGTTATTCTGGTAATAATAATAGCACTACCCGTATGTGTACGGATGTCATTGATAATAGCAATAATGAATTAATATATAAATAAATAAATAAAATGAGTTGTTGATCAGTAGTGACAGATCTGGATCCTGCAGCTCTTGAGTCAAAGAGACCTGCAGAACGAGGACAGGGAGGAAAAGCTCAAGTCAAAGATCTCGGTTCATCTTCCACCTCTTAAACATGGGCTCTTAGAAAATGTAACTGCTATCATTTTATAGCCATGGTGGAGACCTGACTTGCTGTTTCTCTAGTTAAAGTGACATGAGAGACAGTGCCACACACAGCAGTGTGTGTGTGTGTGTGTTAGTGAGAGAGAGAGAGAGAACAAACAAGTGTCAAGGTTATTTGGTGGGTTATTCTGTCCTCTCTGGCATTTCACACACACACACACACACACACACCAGCGTCCCTGGGTTTGTCAGCTCTAATAATAGTGTGGATCAGGTTCTGGGCAGCCAGTAGACTTCAGCCCATCACAATCACTGGGCTGCTGGGAGGAGGAGGAGGAGGAGGAGGAGGAGGAGTTGTTGCTCTTTCTCTCTCCTGCCTAGCTCAGTCACTTGCTGTCATTCTCCTACAGTAGTTCACTCCTTTCCTTTTTCTTTTTCCTTTATCTGTTTGCCTATGTGGATGATCAGTCATTTGTTCTTTCGGATTGTTTTTATCACTTTTCTTTACCTCACCGATGTGTTAATTTTTCTTTTTAAACTTCTTTGTTGTATAGTTTTCTTAAGGTCCCTTGTGATCACTTTGAAAAGTTTTAAATAGTGCTGTACTCTCAGATTTCCACTGTTTTTATTATATCTGGATTTCTCTAGTCTTCTTTTTCCCTCTCATCTTTCAGAAATATTTTTATTTATTTTGATTGTGTATTTTGTGTGCGTGTGCTGAGAGGGCTTGTCTGCAACTGCCCTAGTCTGTTTCTGTTCTGGCCTTGCCTGGTCCAGTTTTCAAGTTCAGAGGAGACCTAGGAAGGTCCATGCAGCGTTACCGCCACTATGGTGCCTCCTACTCCTCCTCCTCGCCCTCCTCAGCTCCTATAGAGGAGGTCCATGCTGAGGAGGAAGTGTACACTGAAGAGGAGGTGTTTGTGGAGGAGGAGGAGGAAGGAGAGCAGACTATGGTCGAGGACACAGGTAGGGTCGGTGTATGAATGAGGTTTGAGCTGGTTTGGTTTAGTTTGGGTTTGGTTCTCATCTGGCCTGGTTTGGCTCGGTTAGGGGGTGTTCCTGAGGAGGAGGTCCCATGGACGGAGGAGGAAGGAACACCTGCTGTCTCAGAGACAGGTAGGAAAGGTTTGTGAGCTTGGTGTGGCTTGGATTGGTTCGGTTTGGCATGGTTACTGGCTGTGTTTGTGAGGAGTGAAGCTCAGTGATACATTGCAGGATATCGGGAGTGGTCCTCTCTCTTCCAGCTTAATGTCATTTGGTTTGTTGTGTTTTTTAATCAGCCTGGTTTGACTCATTTTGACCTTGTTCAATGTGCAGCATGTTTCCAGTGCACGCTCAATACATCCTGTGGCTGATTTTCAGAGTAAAAGCCCTGTGGCTGTGGGGATTTTCTCTATTTCCCAACTTTTTTTTTTTCTTAGACAGAGTAACTAATCAGTGAATTGAGAAAACAAAATGTCAGATTAATCAATAATGAAAATAATTTTTAGTTTCAGCCCTAAAACAGAGAGAGAGAGAGGGAGAGGCCAACTTCAGAGTACAAAGGAAAAATAATGGTAAACCGTTAAATACAACATAATTTTTCATATACAAAGAAATCAAATGACAACAAGAAACACACAAAATGAACAGAGGAGGTTACGAAATCAGCAGACAATAATAATGTAAAAAAAATAAAAATACATTCATAAAAGTAAAGACATGGTTATACATTATGAAGACCTAATCAGACACGTGAATATCATGATTTCTGTGGGAACATTTACCATGTTTGTTTTGTAAAAGAATTCATGTGAAAATCAATCTGTCTGTGAGAAAATAAACTAGACTTTTACCTCTAGAACCTTCCAGACATGTATCCTAAGTAGCTCCTATGCCAATGTATTGGTTGATATTCCATTACCTGCATTGACACTACTGTAAATAACAGCTGACATGCCGTTATCAACCCCTGACAATGTCTTTTGACGACGCTCGCTGCATTGCTGCTTTCAGTGTAACTGCGGCAAAAGGAAACCCCTCTCAGGCAGCGATGCTTCAGAGACGCCTGAGCTGCAAGCACTTTTAGACCAGAATAAATGTCCCGTAAAGCACCAGGCTATTTGTGGAGCCTTAAGACCATTTATTACATCCAATGGTGATACAAAAGCAGACAGCTGTTGTCATTAACTACGGGAATTTCAGTCCTTAGAACTGGAGGATGAACAGTTGTTGTCAGCTCTCCTTTTCTCTCGCCCCTCTCTCTCTTTGTCCTCTCTCTCTCTCTCTCTGTCAGTGGCATCTTGACTCTGTGTCTCTGGCTCTATTCCTGGGTCGTCCCGCCCTTAGCAGCTCCTTCCATATTTTCTTTTTCTCCCCTCTGGCCTTTTGCTGCAGCTTTTTTTGATGACTCCCGTGTCCTGAGGGAAAACCTTCAATGCAGATGTGTTGATGAAGCACATGTTTGATCATGAAAGGTTTCAGATCAGTTTCTTTACAAGGTTCTGACTGAAAAAAAAAAAAAAAACAACCAGATCTTTGCTCATTATGCTTCTCGTTCTGATTAAAGCCGAGACACGACAGATTTGAGTCTTTATATTTCTGCAAACTAATTATTTACACCCAATGAGAAGGTCTTGGATTTGATCATAAGGTCAGCCAAAGCACTCCAGACTTTCCTCGAAAAAATTAAAAACAAGTTATGAAGCTTTATTTATTTATTTGTCGTGATGAACCAGAGGAATTTTCTGTTTGTACACTACTAGAAAAATTTAGCTGAACCATGATAGAGTGTGCTCTTCCACTGCAAACCCGGAGTCCCAGTGTACATACATGCATACAGTTTCGCCTTCATTTGACAAAAATACAACTGGCTTCCCCACGATCTTAACATGGAAAACTTTCGGCGACTGTGCAATGCAGTTGAGAGTTTAGGACAAAGCTGTTGGGTTGTTGTTTTTTTTTTGTTTTTTTGCCCCAGATGTTACAAACCACACATTGACCCCAAACACACCCCATCCACATTGCCGCAGACTAACTTTAACATAATCTTCTCTGTGTTCGATGTCCTCAGAGGCCAAGACGTCGGCAGCAGAGAGTAAGAATGGGAAGAGGACAGAAGGAGGCGGAGGGGGAGGAGGTGATGCAGGAGCAGCAGGAGGGGGAGGAGGAGGTCCTAAATACTCCATGTTCACCTGGTTCGTGGTCCTTGCTCTGCTGGGAGTCTGGAGCTCCGTGGCCATGGTCTACTTTGACATCGTGGACTACGACAGTGTCATCGGTAAGGCGGGAGGCGACTTTAGTAGCAGGCCTGTGACATGGCACCGTTTTAATGTGGAGCGTAGCCAGAGGCAACTGCTGTGCCATCAGCAAGTCGATCATAGTTCATCCACGGCACTGGAAAAGAAAAGAAAACCGATGGAGCTGCTTTTTCTGCTGCTATCTCAACATTGCCACTGGAGAATTTACAGTGTGCAGCATCAGGTTTTGTTGAGGAGCATATGTGGCCAGGAATGATATTTGGCCATACATAAGCTGTCCTCCTTTTGGGCTTACACTTATAGCCAAATAACAGCTTTCCACTGCCTGACAAGTTTCGGTTGACAGTGTATGTTTGAAAACCAAGGTGTTAGAATCACACAGGAGCACAGTGCATTCACCGGGATGAAGGATTGGAGATGTTATCTGGTATCAATGTCTCTGTATCTCGTAATCACAAGTTACTGTTTGGTCCCTAAGTGTTTGGGCAGTGACACGATTTTCCTAACCACAACAGATTTAATTCCTAAACGGTTAATGCAACAATTTTAGTTAAACCCCCCTTGAATTAAAGCTGACAGGGTCCACCACAATAACGTCCAAATACCTATGTATTATACCCAACTGTATGTATGTCAGAATCAGTTACACTAAATGATCCTTATAAACACGAAAAAAGATCTCAAAATTACATGATAAAGATCTTGTAATCTGGTAATGTGTATTTAAGTCATGATTCTTCCTTCTATGCATCGTGTTTCTGTAAAATTAACATCTCAAACACAGTGTAATCCAAAAATGTGACAAAGGGCCTTCACAATAAACCAAAACAAAAATGGTTGTTTAAAAGATATCAGATTGAGAAATGACGAGCAGACATGAGTAGGTTTCATGCTTTCAGGTTGATGATGTCGCACTGCACTGAAAGTTTCAAAATGTGTCTTGTTCAAACAGGAACCTGATTCTGTTATTGGGGTTATGACAGATGTGCAGGGCTTTCACAAACCCTTCTCCATCTCAGACAGACACGCACACACACACATACACACACAGAGCAGCGACTGTGTGTGTCAGACGTATTAATCATCTCAAACTTCATCTCTTGTTTGATAAGATGCTTCGTTTTGTAGACTTTGTTAAATCTCTGCCCCTGACTTCCTGTTACAGAATGAATATGAGCTTAAAGAGCACAGTGTCATCTGAGAGTTTATGGTGAATGGAAACAAGGTGAAAAAAAAATTAACCCTTGTAAACCGGGCAGTCGCTAACTGACATGTAAACCTTGCCTGCTCGTCTGTGCTTCCTCTCTGCTCTGTGTGCAGTAGTGTGAGGGCTGCATAATATGGAAAATCATACAAAGAGAAAAAATACAGGTATAAATTAACTTTTTTTTTTTTACTTTTCCTGCAGTATTGACCAAAAGTAAATGTGTGCTGAAAAGCATCTTTTTCATGTGTGCCACAAACAGCAACTTTATTAAAATTTTTAAAGGGGGGGGGCACCTCTCCTGAAATGTTCATCAGATATTTCCCTGATCCCAGTTGTGTTTTTTTTTGTTTGTTTTGTTTCCAGAAACCTGATGAGAATATCTAATGTCAGTTTACAAGGGGCCCTGGCTGCTCAAAACTGTTGTTGTTCCCCGCAAACTTTTTGAGAGACAAGGAGACACTGAAGAATCCGACTAAAGTTCTTGAGGAGTGAAAGACCGTTTGACAAACAAGGCCCCTTGTCTCTGATTTACACATTACAGACGCTGAATATTATTTGCTTCGGAAACAGCACACGAAACAAACTTTTTTTAAAGGAAGCAAACGTCCCAGTAGAGTCTGTTTATGCCCTGCAGATCCTTCACAGTAAAAGCCTCTGAGTCCTTCTTTCTAACTTTTGCATGTGCAGCAGCTGGAAGACTTACTGTGAGGATACAAATTTTGGCCATTTTTAAAACACTGTGGGGACAGAAATGCGCATATTAAGACAATAATGTGACACATCATGCAGCCCTGAGTCACCTCTGTAGTTGCTTTGTACTGATTCTGTTTTTCCACTCTTCTTTTCACTGCAAACAAAGGTGAAGATTCACCCTCATGGCTCCCCTGTCTTAACACCCCCCTCCTCTTTTCTCTCCTTGTGTCATCTCTGCATGCAGCCAGAGCTAAGGAGTTCCATATGAACTTCTCCGAAGTTCTACAAGGTACGGTTTCAAGAGTTACACATGCTGTAATGTGACTGTCACGGTTCCGTCGTTCCACCGGCCAACTAGAACGTGAGTGAAGTTCAGACAGGATAAGATGGGACTGAAGGAGTTGAGGTGAAGTTAAGGTAGCAGGTGAGGTAGTTTAGTGGGAGAAGTTTTAGCTGCTCTGACCAGTGAGACATAACTAAATGCAGCCTTACAGTACAAAATGAGAGCAGTCTAATAATAATTCTCCAAATTAAGACCACATTTCCCGACAGCCATCGTATAGTAAAAGGAGCACTGAAAAAACCAAAACAAAAAACAGAGCGGCGGTGGCATCAAGGTAACATATACCTGTGTTACTCCCGATTAAACGGAACCAGTTTAACCAGAACCTCAGGGCAGTGATCCGACTCGGTGGAATGTAAAGTAACAGGAACAGAGGCAGGTGGCAGGTGACAGGCTACTAGTGGCCCCTCCCCCTTATGAAGTGTCAGATGTTGTGGTCGCCTCGCAGATGAGCGGCTCCTATTTTGGTGTTCCTCCCTGACAGAAAGCACGTTCGTCCGCCATATCCTTCCTTTGTTTACTGTGACCTGCTGCTGCCTGGTATTAAAACGCTCTGTCCTATGTTCCTGTCGGCGTCTTGCGGTAGCGCGAGCTTCTGCTTCTTAACCTGAGCCATTTCTTTCGTGTGATGCAAGGTCTGAACGATTCCCACATGTTAGTTATCTTTTCTTGTAAAGGTCACGTAGCAGGTGTATGTACGTCACTCAGCCTTCCTCTCCTCCTCTTCCTCTTTCAGGTAAACTGACGGCCTACGACACAGATGGGGATGGGGACTTTGATGTGGAAGACGCCAAAGTCCTACTCGGCAAGTCTAATTTAAATCCTCTGTTCGCTGTCTGTCGCTGTCTCGTGGGGTTTACAGTTGTGTCCCAGTGTCTCAGTTTTTAAACGGTGACCAATAACCCTGAGCCCAGCCGAAGCAGCGGGTGAGACCAGGTGGCATCTGTATCGCCACATCCTGTTATGTCACCTGTGCGAAAACAGAATCTGTAGCGGGACTGAAAAACCCAGGAGATGCTCGAAGCCAGCACGGATCCACTCACTCCAGTGCTTAACTTAATTTTAGAATCTGCTAAAGTCACATACAAGATGTTGTTTCGCCGTAGTCTTTCTTTCAGGCCGCTAACGTGTGACTTAACACTCTAACATTAACTGCAAGTCCACATTAACAACGTGTTGGTCCTCGGAAAAAAAAACCCCATAGCTGTCCGTTGTCTCACGAGTCATATTTAGATCCCGGAGTCTGACTACAAACTTTTGGGCCATTTCCACAGGGAGGACAAAGCTGCTGTAAAGCAAACTGCGGAGAGAAAAGGTCATTGGCCTTTGCGATGAAAGCTTGTAAACTGGTGCGGGAGGCTCAAAATCAGTCGTTTGTTCGATGCAACAGCCCAACGACAGTTTGCAAGGCAGGTTTATCGTGACCATAGGGCTCTGGATCGCTCCGCTCCATCTAGTGCATTCAAGGCGGGGCTAATTTTCTGTGTTTACCTAAGAATTTAGTCAATAATAATAATGAGAATAATAATAATAATAATAATAATAATAATCCTATACCACCATCATCTGATGGCAGTGGCTTTCCCACTTGTTTAATTTGCTGTAAACAGTGTCCTTGTTTTCAGCGGCTTTCACTGATTAAAAGAAAGAATTTTTTTTTTTTTTGTCTGCTTCTTAATGTACCAAAGATCAACCAATCGTGTGTCGACTCATGTTGGAGTAGAAGTTCCTGCAAATGACAGTCGTGGCGCACAAACAGCAGCCGATCTAGCAGGAAGTTGCATGATGGCTTGACATGCTACATCGGCGCAGAGAGGCAGGAGAAATGACATAAAAATAAACAAACAAAAAAAAAGATGGCCGCCTCTGTCCCTTATTGAGAAGTGAGAGATCGCCTGACGAGACTGAGACAGGAACTCAAGGCTTATTTAATGTCAATGGTTCATCTGCGACTTTAACTCACTGTCTTTCTCTTTGTCCCGCATCATCATTCTTTATTTTATTTTATTTTTTTTTACCCCGTTTCTGTTACCGTTGTTCTCCATCCCTTCGCACCACCCTCTGTTCCGACCCTGCTTCCTTCCTTCCTTCCCTCCTTCCCTGCTTCCTTCCTTCTTTCCTTCCTTCCTTCCTGGATGCCTCCTTTTCTACATACTTCTCCTTTCCCTTTTCTCTCTCCTCTTCTCCTTTTCCTTTATAATTTACCCATTTTCAACCTTCCTTCCCTTTGTGGGTCACCCTTGTTTCTACCACCCTTCCTTTCCTCCCTTTCTCCTCATTTAATCTTCACCTTCTCTCCCATCCTGTTTATTTTTCTCCCCCTCCCCTTCTTTCTCTCCCTCTCTCTTTCGTCAGGCTTGACCAAAGATGGCGGTGGTAGTGCAAATGCCGAGTCGCTTGAGGAGGTTCTTGATATTTTAGCTGAGGAGGGCTCTGATTGGATCTATGGCTTCTTCACCTTCCTCTATGACGTAGTGTCCTCGCCCGTAGAGCGGGGTGAGGAGGAGGAGGAGGAGGAGGAGGAGGGGAAGGGAGCGGCGGCCGAGGGGCAGGAGGAGGGCGGGATGACCTCCTCTGATGATGAGGAGGTCAGAGGGGTCATACTGGACCTCCAGAACCAATAGGAGGACAGGAAGCAGAGCCGCGACCACTAGTGAGGCTCCCTGGTCCCGATACCGACCAATGAGGACCAGGCCAGGACATACTGTAGCCCAGTCCAGCTGGAGAACAATGGCAGTGTGTATGTTGTGGTGCAGGCGGGGGGGGGCTGATGGCTGGTTTCCACTGCAGGACCAAACTGGGCGGAACTGGCCGTGCGGTCCTTTAACCCCCAAAATCATAAAACTCCTCCCAAACTTTCTAAAGAGAATTTAAATGGCCTGAATCTATTGATTTTTTTTTTCCATAACACTGAATAGCTAAGTAATATACTATTGGCCTGTGTTGGCTTATCACATACACTGACATATAAAAAAGAAAAAATTCACTGGATATTTTAATCACATTTTTAAAGGAGACATTCAAGGGCACTGAGATGTCGTACAGGACCATTAATATAAATAGGATTTCACATATTTTGGCTCATTAGCAACAAATATTCCACACGTCAGCTTGCTTTGTAAATCATCTCATCAGTTTCCAGATTAATATCCATCTGGTTTCAGGCTATCTCCATATAAAAAAAAAAAAGAAAGTGTATATTTATCAAAAGTTATCAGCATGAAAATAAGATATTAGACCATCAATCACAGCAAACTTTTAGTTGCCTCTATTTCTTTCTTCTTTTCCTTGTTTTTTTTTTTTAAATAAACTTTATCATTGAGTGGTTTTAAAACACAGTTTGTGTGTTATGGTCGCTCTAAAATATCGCAGGGCAAAACGTGTAGTTATTTTACCTGCAGTAACTCTTTGTTGATCGTACTTCTTGTGCTTTTCGAACGCCCCCTCCGGCTCCTCTGGTCCTGCAAATCTTGACTCCTTCGCTGACGCATCTTCAAAAGTGTTGCCGTCGAAAGAGAGTGTGTGTGTGTGGGGGGGGGGTACCCGCCATTAACTGCTGGATGAATGCAGGCAGATCCGGACCTTCCCAGCAGCGACTCTAGCAGATGAGTGGCCTCTGTTCTGAGGTCCTGGTTTGTTTAACCAGAAAAGTCGCAAATTAGATCATTTAAATTCAGTGTCCATGACAGGTTAAAAAAAAAAAGTAATGTATTAGTTTTGTTTGAATGATACTGTATTGATATGCTGATGTCACTGCACTGCTTTTTATATCCTGCTGTGTTCTGTCACATTAATATGACTCACTGTATATTAACAATACTTTCACTGTTTTTTGCCTGTAAAGCACCGATATTCACACTGAAACTTTATGCTCTGCCTTCGTCGACCCGAGTTTTGACCTTTGCAGCTCAACCTGTCACCGTTTTGCCTTTTCGGTTTGCTGGGCAACATCGAAGTTGAAGTGTCACGACAGGGTTATCGCGGTTCGCAGCTCAGTTCTACGGTTGAAGTAATTGCACTGGGCTTGGGGCTTGGGGCTTGGGGCTTGGGGCTTGGGGCTTGGGGCTTGGGGCTTGGGGCTTGGGGCTTGGGGCTTGGGGCTTGGGGCTTGGGGCTTGGGGCTTGGGGCTTGGGGCTTGGGGCTTGGGGCTTGGGGCTTGGGGCTTGGGGCTTGGGGCTTGGGGCTTGGGGCTTGGGGCTTGGGGCTTGGGGCTTGGGGCTTGGGGCTTGGGGCTTGGGGCTTGGGGCTTGGGGCTTGGGGCTTGGGGCTTGGGGCTTGGGGCTTGGGGCTTGGGGCTTGGGGCTTGGGGCTTGGGGCTTGGGGCTTGGGGCTTGGGGCTTGGGGCTTGGGGCTTGGGGCTTGGGGCTTGGGGCTTGGGGCTTGGGGCTTGGGGCTTGGGGCTTGGGGCTTGGGGCTTGGGGCTTGGGGCTTGGGGCTTGGGGCTTGGGGCTTGGGGCTTGGGGCTTGGGGCTTGGGGCTTGGGGCTTGGGGCTTGGGGCTTGGGGCTTGGGGCTTGGGGCTTGGGGCTTGGGGCTTGGGGCTTGGGGCTTGGGGCTTGGGGCTTGGGGCTTGGGGCTTGGGGCTTGGGGCTTGGGGCTTGGGGCTTGGGGCTTGGGGCTTGGGGCTTGGGGCTTGGGGCTTGGGGCTTGGGGCTTGGGGCTTGGGGCTTGGGGCTTGGGGCTTGGGGCTTGGGGCTTGGGGCTTGGGGCTTGGGGCTTGGGGCTTGGGGCTTGGGGCTTGGGGCTTGGGGCTTGGGGCTTGGGGCTTGGGGCTTGGGGCTTGGGGCTTGGGGCTTGGGGCTTGGGGCTTGGGGCTTGGGGCTTGGGGCTTGGGGCTTGGGGCTTGGGGCTTGGGGCTTGGGGCTTGGGGCTTGGGGCTTGGGGCTTGGGGCTTGGGGCTTGGGGCTTGGGGCTTGGGGCTTGGGGCTTGGGGCTTGGGGCTTGGGGCTTGGGGCTTGGGGCTTGGGGCTTGGGGCTTGGGGCTTGGGGCTTGGGGCTTGGGGCTTGGGGCTTGGGGCTTGGGGCTTGGGGCTTGGGGCTTGGGGCTTGGGGCTTGGGGCTTGGGGCTTGGGGCTTGGGGCTTGGGGCTTGGGGCTTGGGGCTTGGGGCTTGGGGCTTGGGGCTTGGGGCTTGGGGCTTGGGGCTTGGGGCTTGGGGCTTGGGGCTTGGGGCTTGGGGCTTGGGGCTTGGGGCTTGGGGCTTGGGGCTTGGGGCTTGGGGCTTGGGGCTTGGGGCTTGGGGCTTGGGGCTTGGGGCTTGGGGCTTGGGGCTTGGGGCTTGGGGCTTGGGGCTTGGGGCTTGGGGCTTGGGGCTTGGGGCTTGGGGCTTGGGGCTTGGGGCTTGGGGCTTGGGGCTTGGGGCTTGGGGCTTGGGGCTTGGGGCTTGGGGCTTGGGGCTTGGGGCTTGGGGCTTGGGGCTTGGGGCTTGGGGCTTGGGGCTTGGGGCTTGGGGCTTGGGGCTTGGGGCTTGGGGCTTGGGGCTTGGGGCTTGGGGCTTGGGGCTTGGGGCTTGGGGCTTGGGGCTTGGGGCTTGGGGCTTGGGGCTTGGGGCTTGGGGCTTGGGGCTTGGGGCTTGGGGCTTGGGGCTTGGGGCTTGGGGCTTGGGGCTTGGGGCTTGGGGCTTGGGGCTTGGGGCTTGGGGCTTGGGGCTTGGGGCTTGGGGCTTGGGGCTTGGGGCTTGGGGCTTGGGGCTTGGGGCTTGGGGCTTGGGGCTTGGGGCTTGGGGCTTGGGGCTTGGGGCTTGGGGCTTGGGGCTTGGGGCTTGGGGCTTGGGGCTTGGGGCTTGGGGCTTGGGGCTTGGGGCTTGGGGCTTGGGGCTTGGGGCTTGGGGCTTGGGGCTTGGGGCTTGGGGCTTGGGGCTTGGGGCTTGGGGCTTGGGGCTTGGGGCTTGGGGCTTGGGGCTTGGGGCTTGGGGCTTGGGGCTTGGGGCTTGGGGCTTGGGGCTTGGGGCTTGGGGCTTGGGGCTTGGGGCTTGGGGCTTGGGGCTTGGGGCTTGGGGCTTGGGGCTTGGGGCTTGGGGCTTGGGGCTTGGGGCTTGGGGCTTGGGGCTTGGGGCTTGGGGCTTGGGGCTTGGGGCTTGGGGCTTGGGGCTTGGGGCTTGGGGCTTGGGGCTTGGGGCTTGGGGCTTGGGGCTTGGGGCTTGGGGCTTGGGGCTTGGGGCTTGGGGCTTGGGGCTTGGGGCTTGGGGCTTGGGGCTTGGGGCTTGGGGCTTGGGGCTTGGGGCTTGGGGCTTGGGGCTTGGGGCTTGGGGCTTGGGGCTTGGGGCTTGGGGCTTGGGGCTTGGGGCTTGGGGCTTGGGGCTTGGGGCTTGGGGCTTGGGGCTTGGGGCTTGGGGCTTGGGGCTTGGGGCTTGGGGCTTGGGGCTTGGGGCTTGGGGCTTGGGGCTTGGGGCTTGGGGCTTGGGGCTTGGGGCTTGGGGCTTGGGGCTTGGGGCTTGGGGCTTGGGGCTTGGGGCTTGGGGCTTGGGGCTTGGGGCTTGGGGCTTGGGGCTTGGGGCTTGGGGCTTGGGGCTTGGGGCTTGGGGCTTGGGGCTTGGGGCTTGGGGCTTGGGGCTGAAACCCACAGACTGCAGGAAGGAAGTGAAGAGGAGAGGTGAGAGCCAAGGTACTTTCCCTGCACCTCGTGTCCCTGCATGACTCCGCCGGACGCCGAGTACCTGTGTTGTATGACGCCCCGAGGGTTGTTTTTTCTTTTTTTCTTTTTTTTTTAATCCAAAACTCTCCCGACCTTCGAGCGATAAATGTTAGTTTTGGTGCGTAACACCGAATGTAAATGTAACTTTGTCTGACCTAAACCAACTCCATTCGTCCACTGAATGTTCTAGTGACCGAAAATGAGGAACATTTGCTAACAGCTTAGTTCCTCTGCGCACACTCAGTGTCTCGTCAGATAAGTCGACGGATGCAACACAGCCTTCCCTCTTGGGTTAATTGCCGCTTCTTCTGTGTGTGTGTGTGTGTGTGTGTGGTCCCAGAAGAGAAGAAATTAGAGGCCCCAGCTGAAGAGGTTGAGCCCCCAGGAGGTAGAGTTCTGGCGCCTCTGTGTGTGGGTTTGTGTGAGTTACTTTTACTTACTTTGACCTGTAAGGAAACAAGCCCAGGTACTAAAATCTGCCGAACGCATGTTCATAATAAAATGGTGTGTTTTTTTCCTTTGGTCTGTCTGGATGCATCAAAGTATATTTTGGTTTAACAGGTGAAAACCCGGTGACTCGTTCATGCTTTTTTACGACTGAATGCAGCCTGTGTTTTACCATATTTATATAGAATGCTTCTGTTGGTATCTTCCAGACCCACTAATCATTAATTGAGACTTAACTTTATGAACTAGCAGCAATATGACTATATATATAGTCATATTGCTGCTAGTTCATAAGGTTAAGTAAGTAATAGATATAGATATATAATATTCTCTAACAGTATATTACCTTATTGTTTATACAATGACATTTATCAGTCAATAGAGATACCATGTAAATAGAGACACTGATCAATACATCAGGGTAATACAGTACATTGACTTTTCAAAATAATGAATTTCATCAATTAGTCAAAAATAGAAAACCTTGACTGTTTTGTTTTTTTTAATCCATGGACATTTTTTTGTCTTTATCTCTTTTTCTTAAAATTCATTTTATCACAACATATATTGATACTGTGATGTGAACTAGTATAATAGTCATAACCATAAGTAGATGAATTGATTGACAGAGAAAAGGCTAAAAATATTGATAATTGATTATTGTTTAAGTCCTATATCAAAATATTTCATTAAAAATTTCCTCTTCACAGTTTCACACAGTTGTGTGTTGATTTTTTTTATTTATTTTTTTTTTTTTGGAAACATGGTCAGAAGAACTGTCACTGTGGACATTTGTCATTGTGAGATTTTAAAAGCTTTAAATAACTATGGAAACTTCGAGCTCTGGCATCTCCGGTTTGATGACTGGCTGCATTTTTAACGCTTCCTTGTTTGCTCGTTGCAAAAACTTAAACCAGTTGTGGCTTTGAGTTGGCATGTTTCAGTTGAGCTTGAGAATGATCGTTTTTTTATTTTATTATTATTATTTATTTATTTTACCCTAAATTTAAAATCCCACCCTGGACCCCAAACTTCAGACCTTCCTCTCCGGGGCATCAGGCTGCGCTCGGCCCTGAAAGAGGAGCTGAGGATGATCCACGAGAAAATGGAGGCCAAGAGGATCGCTCGCATCGCCCTGGCTGAGATCAGGGCCTTCCTCGCAAAGGAGGAGGCGGAGGAGGAGGAGAGGCAGGCGACCTGGGCGCTGAAGATGAAGGCACTGGAGGCAGCACAGGAGCAACTGAGAGAGGAGAGGGAGGAAGAGAAGAGGAGGAGAGAGGGGGAGAGAAAGGAGAGGGAGAAGGAGGAAAAGGAAAGGATGGAGAGGGAGAGGGCGGAGAGAGAGAGACAAGAGAGGGAGAGACTTGCCAGAGAAGAACGGGAACAACTGGAGCGGGAGACGGTCGAGAAAGAAAGGATGGAGAGAGAGCAGCTGGCCAGGGAGCGAGAGAGGGCAACCAAGGAAAAGGAGGAGAGAGAGCGACTTGAGAAAGAGAGACTAGAAAGGGAGAGGACAGAGAGGGAGCGCATTGCCAAAGAAAGGGAGAGAATAGCCCAGGAGATGGAGAGGATGGATAGAGAGAAGGCGGAGAGAGAGCGATTAGAGAAGGAGCGGCAAGAGAAAGAGAGGATCACCAAAGAGAGAGCAGAGAGAGAGAGGATGGAGAGGGAGCGCATTGCTAAGGAAAGAGAGCGAATTGCAAGGGAGAAGGAGAGGATGGAGAGAGAGAAGGCTGAAAGGGAGAGGCAAGAGAAAGAGAGGATCGCCAAAGAGAGAGCCGAAAAAGAACGGCTGGAACAAGAGCGCGTTGCTAAGGAGAGGGAGAGAATCGCCAGGGAGAAAGAAAGGGTGGAAAAGGAAAGCCTGGAAAAAGAGAGACTAGCCAAAGAGAAGGAAAGGATGGAAAGGGCAGCGAGGGAAAAGGAAGAGAGGGAGAGGATGGAGAGAGAACGCGTTGCCAGGGAGAGAGCAAGAATGGCTCAGGAGATGGAGAGATTGGAGAAAGAAAAGGTGACAAAAGAGAGAGCAGAGAGGGAAAGACTGGAGAAGGAAAGAGCAGAAAAAGAGAGGGAGAGGATGGAGAGAGAACAAATGGCGAAGGAAAGAGAGAGAGTGGCCCAGGAGAAGGGGAAGGAAAGCCTAGAGAAGGAGAAAACAGCGAGGGGAAAGGAGGAGAAGGAGGACGCTGGGAAGGAGCGAGCAGCCCGAGAGAAGGAGCCCGCGGAGAGGCAGAGGCTCGCCAGAGAAAAGGCTCCGAGGGCCAAGATGGAGGCTGAGAGGCTGGCGGCGGCGGGGGGAGCAGACGGAGAACGAGACGCCGCCGGCGGGCGAGACATCCCGGAGAGGAGGCCCAACGCTTCCCGGCCGAAAGCTCCAGCAGCGGAGGAGAAAACCCAGAAGGTGCCAGCAGTCAGGACAGAGACGGCACCGGGCAGGAAGTAGAAACGGTTCGTGGCACAAAGTTACCGTCTCATAAACGGTGCTAGAACCACGATTGGCCAGAGGGTTAAAGGGAAACACGCAAGACGAGACGTCCTCCTCATGGAAAACTACTGAACTGTTTTAGTAACGACGCGGATTAATGAGGGATTTTAAAGAGTAGTTTAGCGTTTTTTCAAAGTTTCAACTCTTGTAAAACCCCGACCAGTGACATCACGGCATACAGACACACTCCGGGGTACGCCTGTACATCTCTGCAGTGCGACGAGGGGTTAAACCACCGGGACCCGGTCGGCTCGCCGCTGAGCGGAGGTTGACCTCACAGCCGTGGCAACACAGTAGGAGGTTTCCAGTCATAGTTTAAAATAACCCAACAGCTGCAGATAAATTATTCAGAATCGTCGCTAAACAATTAAGCTGCTCCTCAGGGGTAGTGTCAAAAAAGATGGATCCCAGTGCGCCCTGCATCCTAGTATCAACCTGGTGAAGCAAAGTCGCTTGGTTAGCAAACAGGGGAACTACAAAGATGGCTGCCACCAATTACCAAAGGGAAAAAACAACTTTCTAAGCATTTCGGTGTTGACACTCTGACGCTGGTTATTCCCACTATGGTCCTCTGACATTGGGCTGGGGCGGTAAATACGGGGGGGTCGCAAAAACGGCGCGAAAAAAAAGAATCATCTCGGCTTGTTGGCGTTGTGTGAGGAGCAGAGCCGGGTCAAGGGATGAGCTGGGTTCAAAGGGCGCGGCCTTGACAACGCTTTTTGTCACTGACATGTAGAGGTACGGGGTAATTCAAACCGTGTCTGGCTGTGGGGCTTCTACATTCAACAATGGCTTTACACACCAAGAAAACTGTAAAACAGACTCTGTTTACTTGATACAGTTTATTCCGAAATCAGGTTATTTTATTTATTTATTTATTTACTTCTGCTTTATGCATTTTCATTGCATTTTCTTTCCCTCCACCAACGCTAGAACAAATCTGCTGTGGCTTGAAAAGTAAAAAAGTTTAATAAATAAATCTTGCTTTTCTGATGGAGATGTGTGTGTCTTCCTTCGCGGTGCGATTCGAATATGACGGTGGTCTAATGTACAGAGAGCTCGTCCATGTTTGATCTCCGCAACGCAAACCCATTGTAAGAAAAAAAAAAACAGTCCCCCCCCACTTCCTCTGTTCAGTCCTATCTCTCTCCACCACTACTTCCTCCCCTGTTGGCACTGACACTCGGTGCTCCAGCCTCATTTCCTTCCACGGAAACGCTGTGAGGCCGCCGTCCCCTCCGACTCCCCTCGCCGCTGGTCGCCCGGAGGTCGCTCTGGCGCCCACGGCGAGAGGAGTAAATGTTTGGTCGGCAGAGAACACTGAGGCACTGTTGGACTTAACTGTACACCCACGGCAGTTCTGCATAACATCTGCATAATGTAATGTCTTGTCCTTTTGATAAAACCCACATACTCCGACACTGTGTGTGTGTGTTGGGGGGGGGGGGGTGTCACATGAGCATCGTCTAAGTTTAGGTGCAGGATTTTTCAGTGTAGTTTCCATGTAGAAAAATGATTCTTGGCTCTTTTCTGTCTTAATGAGACTCTTAATCTCCACATCGGGTCAAATGTTGTGGGATTGATTTTGACTTTTTTGGGCTAAAACAGTCGTCTTTTTTATCATTTTTTTAAGTCTTAGTCTATCTTGTTTTACGTCTTGGGGGACAGGGTCTCTGTGACTGTGAAGCGCTGCTTCTCACAGAAACCTGATCCTGGTCTTCAGCACCGCAGCAGATCTGGTCTCAGCAGCTCCACAAGCAGGGCTGGGTGTCAGTTGTCAACACTTTTAAATGAGGCCTTGTCAAAAAGTGTCAGATTATCAAATGCTGGCATCAGATTTTAGTGACAATCACCCTGAGACCATCAACAGGGAAAAAAAGCCTTACTACTTTTAAAACTATATTTTATTTTGACATCTGGTTGGACGAAAACAAAACATTTAAAACTCTCGGCTCATTTTCTGACTCATGGTCATTTTTTCTTTTTTACTGTTTTGTCAAATTTTATAGACTGAACAGCTGATCACGAGCCCCAGGTTAGTCAGTGAAAGTGTAGGTTGCAGCTGCAGTAAGAAACACGTCTGCTTCCAAAAAGTTACCAAACCAAAGCTCCGGTGTCTTATCGGCAAATTTGATACCTGGGAATCGTACACATTGCCCAGGCCTGGGGGCCAGTGAGAGCAGGAGCAGTGAGCTTGGGCCCTGCTCTCGCTGGCCCCCAGGTTGTTGACGTGCGGACAAGTGTGTGTTTTACAAGTGTGTGTCTGATTTTTGCGCCTGAACTTTTTAACTATTGAACAGGGCTGAAAGAGGAAGAGAGACCAGAGGTGGGAGGTTCACCTGGGGAGGAAACAGGTGAGGATGCACATGCAAACATAAGAACACACACACACAGACACACATATAAAATGCACACGATTGAGAACTTTAATTAATGAGTAAATAAATCAAATCCCAGTTGTGAGGACAGAAATTCACAGAAGGGTGGTGGGTGGGGGAATTTGGGTCAAAATGGGCATTTAAAAGAAAAACAGTCAGGTATCAGTTGATCACAATAATCATTTCCGCTACCGTATAATTTCAGAGAAGTCAAAATCATGGACGATGCACAGTGTCGCTTAAGTTTAAGAGAAAACACACAATGTTTTTTATTAAATACAACGTTAACATTAATTCGGCAGATGTTTTGGGTTTTTTTCCTGAAGCAACTTACAGTTATTCCCACAGCAGCAGCCTGTGGTGGTTCAGGTGGGGACCCACAGTTTTCACACCCCAGAACGGATCCTTGAAATCAGTCTAAATATGCAAATCTCAGAATCCTCCCACATTTGTTATGGGTTGTCTGAGAACAGGTAGATTCGACCTTAGAGAGGTTCTTTCTGCTTAGTCAGGACAAAACACAAGCAATTTTTTCTTTTTCAAAAAAAAAAGTTGACGGTTTAGTCTTTGTGTTCTTAACACAAGGAAATCCAGATGTAATAATTTCGACATGAAAACCTTTAGTCAAATCAAAGGATTTTCCACAAACAGATTTAAATTAACAACTCAGAGGTTTTGCTGAAAATGACATTTGAAACAATGCAAAAAACGTTTTTCTCTGAATTTCTGCCGGTGCTTTCTCCCATTGACTGTGATCCCCATCGTCGCTTCGTGTCTGCGGGGAAAAAAAAAAGTTTTACCTAAAAATTTCTACACCTGAAAACTGGAGCCATAAACGTGACGGCGTCGCTCACAGCGTCTGTCGTAAAACGGGGCCGATGATAGAGGAAGCTGAGAAGTAAACGTCAGCGGCTTGTCAAAGAACAGTGTGCATGACTGGTTTTGTCTTCGTATCGGGTCGATATCAGACAGATCCTTGTACCTCTGAGGCTGCCTTTGGCCCCAAGGGGCCACAAGTGACTTTATCAGACCCACAGGCTTCAGTTTTTCCCCCCCTGGAATCAGAGTCTTTTCGCCGGTGGTTACCGATTTCCTGGCTTTAAATTGCTGACGTCAACTGTTTTGTCTCTTCAAGGGGGCGACCACCAGCCGGCCCGTGACGATGGAGGTAGGTGGATTCATGGCATGGTAATGCTGGGTGGGTGGGGGGGGCGAGTGAATGGAAATGATATTTTCTGGATCCCAGTGTCTCTTTCTCTCTACCTGTTACCGTGGATAACACACAGATGATCACAAACAGTGAATGAATAGCATGTGAAGCTTCTGCTGGGTTTGTGCGTAACAGCAACAGCCTCCGTAGTTTGACGCCCGGCTGCTACTTTGCGACGTCTGAGTGCCATGTTACCTCTGGCATTTGACTGGCCCTGCTGCGATGAGAGTGTGTGATGAGAGCGCGTGATGAGAGCATCGTGGTCATGACGGTAACGCTCTCTGTGGCCTCTGTCTGTGTCTGGTCCAGTCCCTGGATCTCAGGACGTGGAGGCTGAAATCCAAGGTTGGCGCCGCCCTCGCCGTGTGGCTGTCGCGTGGACGGCCGGTTCGCGAGCTGCTGCATGTTGAGCGTTCGTCAGCGTTGCCTTTCCACGCCTCTCCTTTCCCTTCAGACACGTTTGTTTCATACCACAGTGTTGTATGTTGATGTTTGTGCGTTTTTAGAGTTTTGAGTCTGACACATCACCTGGTGTATAGTTAACAGAAACAGTGTCTGTCCTGGTTTCTCTCTGCTGCCTCCTCATCCTCGCCTTCCACACCCCCCCCACCCACATCCTTCTCACCTGTTGCAGGACTAATCTTCTGCTTGTGTGTGTGTGTGTGTGTGTGTGTGTGTGTGTGTGTGTGTGTGTGTGTGTGTGTGTATTTAACTCGTGTGTTTTCGGTGTCCCCAGCCGCCGTCCCCCTCCCTCCTCTGGTGGAAGATGAATTCGTACCAGGTCAGTGAAAAACCAGATCTTTCCCTTTTTTCCTTTTTCCCTCTTCCTTCAGATTGAAAAATTAAAAGCAGGACTCGTGTTTAAAAACAAGACAAGACAAATACGACCTGATTCATCTGCGGCGTCTTTACAAGGACAGAAAACACACAGCCACCTTCATTCAGACAAAGGCGTGTGAGATGGCGCATCAGTAAAAGATGTTTAAAAACTCTTAAGATTATTTAATCCTTGCTTTCATTTTTCTAGCCTCAAGACTTCAGTTTTTCTCGAAACTGTGTGTCGCTCATTACAGTTACAGCCTGCAAATGTGTATTTGTCAATTTCAAGTTTTCACCTTCCGACCTTTTGTCTTCGCATGCTTCCGTTTCAAGGTGTTTCAGATGCTTCTAGTGCTTTTAATACATGTTTCAGATGCTTCTAGTGCTTTTAATACATTTCTGTGCCTGTTGCAGATGATCCTCGCGACAGCGTGCATCCGTATGGTCAGTGAAAGCCTCCATCTTTACTAAACCTTCACAGTTTTCAGAATAATATGCTTCTGCAGGTTGCTTCTCTTTTTTCTCTGTTCCTTGTTTCAGAGGATGAACCCAACACGATCGACACAACCGGAGGTGAGACCTTTAACTCTTAGATGACCTGTATTTATTTAGCTGCAGTAGCTGTGGTAGTAACAGTTGTAACCACAGCAAGGGTGAAGAACTGGTACATTTCTCTTATGCTGTTATGTTTGGTACCAACAAAGACTAATAAACATGTAAAGAAAAATGAAAAAGTGATGATATTTTTCTGTTGCAGTGTTGATGGAGGAGCCGAAGCCAGAGGAGAGTGTAGGTGAGTCAAACACACTTGTTTGGTTTAGTTTGTTGTTTGGTTGGTTGTTCATACGTATTGATGGATTTATTCTAGACCAAAGATCAATTGGATCGGTACCTTAGGACAGAGCCCGACCAGCCGTCTCCCCCGTGTTGTTTTTACTTTTGCATTTCGTTGAGCTTTCCTCACTTTGATGCAGATTTACAGTGGAACAGTGGAACCAAAGGGAAAATATAGGCTCCAGCTTCATCTCACAGGAAGCACAATCACAGCGCTAAACATGTTATTAGCTTGTTGAAGCTTGTTGCACAACACTGATGAGAAAATGATGTTTCTGTTGGTCCTGTAGCAGAGTCCGGGCAGTATTTGACGAGCTCCAAATTCTCACAGGAAGCAGGTGAGTTAAAACCAGAACGTGTGTTCTGGTCAGGGGACTCCTCTACTTGACTGAAGTGTTGTTTGTCTGCTGTCAGAGCCGGTTGTAGAAGCAGTGAACCAGTCTGGACCACCGGCGGAACCAGAACCACAGAGTGAGATGCCCAAAGAGGCAGAGAGCGTCCCCGAGGGTGAACACACACACACACACACACACACACACACACACACACAAAAATGACACACATCTCATTTTTGTTGAGCACTCTTATTTTAGAGTTTTGTAAAGTTGTTGTGTCTACATGTTTTAAAAGTTGGCATAAGTTGATAAATGTTTTCTGGTTTAAAAATGTCAGCCACAATTTCTTGCCCTGTCCGTTTTTTCTTTGAATGCAAGGATTGTTGGTGGATTTCTTGCTTTCTCCATCAACACAGAACTCCAGACTCCACTGCTGAAAGAGAGTCAGACAGGTTCCTCAGGGTCCAGAGTTATAGATGAAAAACAGAGCAATGTGGCCCATACGGGGATCGAACCCGTGACCTTGGCGTTATTAGCACCAGGCTATTGAGGACTCAACGCCATTGAATCAAGCACTTGGTGGAGGCAAAGCATCGCAGGAAGGGGTGTGGGGGGTTGTTGTAGGTGTGCTAATGACAGCAGTCCGCAAAGTTGTCAATCACACAGCGTTTTATTGAAACTTTTTACCGGCACCACAACAGAACAGCCTCACTTCCCCTCAGCTGTATTATGGGTTGAAGTAGTTCTTTGAAGGCAAATGGCTCCAGATGAACCTGCAATACAAGTGTTGACCCAAAATCAGTGTGGCCCGTACGGGGATCGAACCCGCGACCTTGGCGTTATTAGCACCACGCTCTAACCAGCTGAGCTAACCGGCCACGTTCCAGAGTTGTCACACTGACACATTCTGATGAAAAATAAAGCAAACCGTAGCTGTGGAATTCATGTTTTTTCCATCTTTTCTCCCTCGTCCTTTTATTCCTTTTTCTTTTCTCGGCTGTTTTAAAAACCAACCTTTTTGCCATGTCTGAAACCGTAAACATCAAATGTTGCTCCGTCTTCTTGTCTGTGTCGCAGGTACAACAGAGAATCAGGCTGAGGAGAAGCTGAAAGAAAAAGGTAAAATCTGATGAAACAAACAGACGAACAACGTCAGATCAAATATTTTCCTGAATTTTATTTCTATGACATCGTCTTTCTATCCTTTTTTATTTTTAAATTCTTCTCTTTTTCTCCCACTTTCTCTCTCTCCCTCCTCCAGCAAAGAAGAAGAAACCAAAACTTCTGAATAAGATCGATAAGACTATTAAAGCGGAGATTGATGCGGCAGAGAAGCTTCGCAAGAAGGTACAGACGTGACACTGACTCCTTAGATCCACTTAGATCCACTGCAGGTTTAGATTTTTTAGAGCATACGTTACACTTCAAGGGGATTATTTTCTTTTGTTTTTTTGTTTATTACCTGAAGCTTATTCCTTTCACCCTTCTGTCTCTTTTAATGGTGGAACAATGTTGTATAAATAGGTGGGAAAGAAAACCAGTCTTCTGTCAAACTGTCCTTGTCTTCCTGTTAGTTTGAGCTGAAATGAGAAGCATGGACACAGTCTGTGATTGATGCTCATTCCTCTGTGTGTCTGTCCCCCCTCACCGTGTCAGGGCAAGCTGGAGGAGGCGTTAAAAGCCTTCGAGACGTTGGTGCAGCGGTATCCACAGAGCCCCCGCGCTCGCTATGGAAAGGCCCAGGTCCTGCACAGTACCACTGAGCAATGTATCGCCGCGCCGCGTCAAAAATGTTGTGGTAACAGTGATGTGTCGACTTGCAGGCGGAGGACGACCTGGCCGAGAAGCTGCGCAGCAACGACATGCTGCAGAGGGCAATCAACAGCTACAGGGAGGCGGCCGAGCTCCCCGACGCCACCGCCGACCTCCTGAGGACCGCGCTGAAGAGGCGGGCCGAGAGGCAGCAGTTCCTGGGTAACGCAGGCGCCGTCGGCGGGGCCGAGTGTGACAAGAATGCGTTAGAGAGAGGGACGGCTCGGGTGGTGGGGTAGCAGCTTGCTAGAGCGAATAACATCCTGACTTCAGATATCGGCTTATGTGGGGTTTTGAATTTGGACTTCAAACTGTTCAATATGAGGTAAAGGTTTATCAGTGAGTGAGTGAGTGTTGACTCAAAATCAGCGTGGCCCGTACGGGGATCGAACCCGCGACCTTGGCGTTATTAGCACCACGCTCTAACCAGCTGAGCTAACCGGCCACGTTTCACAGTGCTATCTCCTCGGCACCAGATGCTGGTCCTGTGCTGACATGCATGTCAGTTGTTTGAGACGGAGGGGAGAGAGGGAGACCAGACACACGGGAGAGTTGGGAGCTGGGGAGCATGGCCGGTTAGCTCAGTTGGTTAGAGCGTGGTGCTAATAACGCCAAGGTCGCGGGTTCGATCCCCGTACGGGCCACTCTGATTTTGACCTGACGCGTTGGACTCACAACGATTTTCCCCCCGTTGGACTTCGGTCCCCTCTAAACGTTGCCTCCAGCGTTTAACGCAGGCGACATGGCCGTTTGTTCTTCAGGTTTTTGCCCGTATCTGATCGGCGTTTGCTGTTTCCTGATCAGTAAAGGATTTCAGCCTCATTCTTTGTTGTAGATGTTTGATTGTCCACTGGACCTTTAATACATGTTCCTTAGAACACGTTGGGGTTTTTTTTACTTGTATTTTATCATCCTCTCTGTCCCTCAGGTCGGATGCGAGGGTCACTGGCGACTCTGGAGCGGTTGGTTCAGATCTTCCCAGACGACATCAGTCTGAAGAACGACCTGGGCGTCGCCCACCTGTTGCTGGGAGACAACAAGGGAGCCAAGAAGGTCTACGAGGAGGTGTGTGTGCGCGCTGTTAGCGTTATTAAACTCACATATCCTTTTGTGATTGTTTGATTGACAGGAGTATTTAGGGGTTTCAATGGGGTTGTTCTTTTCCCCTGACTGGCTGCCCCCCCCCCAGGTTCTGGCGGTTGCCCCCGGCAACGGCTTCGCTAAAGTTCACTACGGATTCATCCTGAAGTCGGAGAACAAGATCGCAGAGAGTATCCCATTCCTTAAGGTTCACACACTCACATTCATACGTCTGCATGCGTTGTGACCTTCGTACAGGAAATGGACAATATGTTTACTTACAATGTGAATTTGCATTTAAAATAAAACAAATGAATATCATCACTATGAGGGTTGAAACTGGACTGCCCCCCCCCCATTTCTCCACAGGAGGGTCTGGAGTCAGGTGAACCGGGGACGGACGATGGACGTTTTTACTTCCACCTGGGAGATGCTCTGCAGAGGGTTGGGGACAACAGCGTGAGTACCACACACACACACACACACACACACGCACACACACAGATGCTCACCTCAGATGTTAAACACTCGATTCCAGATGCTGATGCTGTCCAAAGACACAGGTTTGACACGGGTGAGATCAGTACGGTGGCTCAGCAGGCTCAGCTCTGTGGTGACTTCTGCTGGTCTGGAGTTTGTGTTTGCCCATACAAGCACCATCCAAATAAAATAATAATAATAATAATAATAATAATAATAATAATAATGAGGCCGCACAGCTGCAGTTTGTCCTTCTGCTTTAAATTTCTCAGTGTTTTTGACCAATATCTACAAATTTCGATTCAAAGTGGAAACGATAGCAAATCACGGAGAGAAAATTCTTTTAGTGAAAGAAGAAAGTTGTCGGTGGTTCTTTCGTCAGTCGGACGCTTCTGTCATTTGTCTCATTCGTTTAAACTCTGGTTCTCTGTGCCCCCCGCCCCAGGCGTATCACTGGTACGAGCTGGGTCACAGACGTGGCCACTTTGCCTCGGTGTGGCAGAGGTCCCTGTACAACGTGGACGGACTGAGGGCTCAGCCCTGGTGGACGCCCACAGAGACCGGATACACCGACCTGGTCAAGGTGCAGTGTCGGGCCGAGCAGGAGGTGTAAAGGGCAGGTTCGGGACTTAAACGGTGGGAATTTCATTTAGTGTGTAAATGTGTGTGTGTGTGCCCGCGTGTGCGTGCGTGCGTGCGTGTGTGTGCGCATGCCTCTCCAGATGCTGGAGAGGAACTGGAAGACGATCAGGGACGAGGCTCTGGCTGTGATGGACCAGAACACCGGACTGTTCATACCTGAGGAGGAAAACCTGAGGGAGAAAGGAGAGTGGGGCCAGTACACACTGTGGCAACAAGGTACATACACAGTCACACACACACACACACACACACACACACACACACACACACAGCGGTCCCCACACACCTGATTGCAATTTCTTACTCTTGTACAGGGAGGAAAGTTGGAAACTCATGCCAGGGCGTCCCGAAGACCTGCTCACTGCTGGAGAGGTTCCCTGAGGCCACAGGCTGCAAGAGAGGACAGGTGCACACACACACACACACTCAAACTCACACACACTGACCGATATCCTGAAAAGGTTCTGGCAGCTGTTGTGTACGAGGACTCAACGCCAGAGAAGAGAGAGCGAGACTGAGAGACAAACGTGGAGTTTACGTCCCGACTGAGGTTTTTCAGAATTCGGTTTTACAAGATTCAAACCAGAACTGGCCTGATGTTTATGGAGTCACTTGTAAGAAGGAGGCAGCAGTTAAGCAAAAAAATGACAGCTGAGAATATGAGGTACTGACTGTGAGGGTGATCTGGTTTTAATCTATGTGTGTGTGTGTGTGTGTATGTGTGTGTGCTCAGATTAAATTCTCAGTGATGCAGCCAGGTACTCACGTGTGGCCCCACACCGGTCCCACCAACTGCAGACTGAGGATGCACCTCGGCCTTGTCATCCCCAAACTGGGCTGCAGGATCCGCTGCACCAACAATACCAGGTACGGTGCTCCCGTTCACCTTCATCCTCCCTCCTCTACCTCCTCCTGTTTCTTTCAAACTTCACTGTAGAAAGAGTGTAGAGTTTTCTTTGGTAGAAAGAGGTGGACCCAAGAAAGAAAATTGTGGCCACAGGGATGCAAACCCACAACCTTGACGTTATTAGTACCACGCTCTAACCAACTGAGCTAACCGACCGTGACGTCTGGCAGTACGATAAATTTTGATAGATGTGTGTTTTTAGTGTTCGACGGTGGCTCAGCAGGCTCAGCTCTGTGGTGACTTCTGCTGGTCTGGAGTTTGTGTTTGCCCATACAAGCACCATCCAAATAAAATAATAATAATAATAATAATAATAATGAGGCCGCACAGCTGCAGTTTGTCCTTGTGTTTTTGACCAATATCTACAAATTTCGATTCAAAGTGGAAACAGTAATGAATCACAGAGAGAAAAATTCTTGTAATGAGAGAAGAAAGTTAAGAGTGGTTCTTTCGTCAGTCGGACGATTCTGTCCTTTTTCTTGTTTATTTAAACTCTGATGAATGGGTGAACAATGGTGGAAAATCAGATTGGCCCGTACGGGGATCGAACCCGCGACCTTGGCGTTATTAGCACCACGCTCTAACCAGCTGAGCTAACCGGCCCTGGAAGTTGTTATGAACCATAACCTGATTTATTCTGGATCATTCATCACTGGATCACTCATTTAATATTTCAGAGTTTCAAAAAGCAATCAGCTGATATTAATTTCTAAAAACATATTTTCCTTATTTAAGCAGCAAACTTGATACAGATCATTTAGTTTACTTGTTTTTTAACAGAGTCTTTTCTTCATCTCTCTTTAATTATGACCACAATCATGCAGATATTGATCCATCTTCAATTAACTAATATCAGCCAATAATTAGTTTATTCATGATGTGTAGATATTCAGTAAATTGATTGATCTGCTGAGTTCTTTCGTAGGTACCACAGAGCTTGATGACTCAAAATCAGCGTGGCCCGTACGGGGATCGAACCCGCGACCTTGGCGTTATTAGCACCACGCTCTAACCAGCTGAGCTAACCGGCCACATTTGCATAAGCTCACTTATCATTTGGATACGCCAACAAGGATTAATCAGTGTAACGGCTAATCCTCCTGGTTTCCTTTGTTCCAGGGAGTGGGAGGAGGGCAGAGTCCTCATCTTTGATGACTCCTTCGAGCACGAGGTTTGGCAGGACGCCGACAGCTACCGCCTCATCTTCATCGTGGACGTCTGGCACCCGGAGCTGACGCAGTACCAGCGCCAGACTCTGAGCCCCATTTAGATGGGCCCGCAGGCGGCCCCGGCGACCAGGATCCGGGTTCCGGGATCCGGGATCCGGGTGGACGCAGACTGCAAACCTGGTAGGGATCGTGAAGGAGTCTTCCCCCGCGGATAAAACAGCCAAGAACACTAACGCTGCCCGATTCTGAGAAGAGTCGGGCGGCGAGTTTGACCAATGGACTGACTAGATTTTTTTTTTTTTTTTTGTGGATAAACTACTAAAAGTGCCGAAGATGAAGGACTGAAGGACGGAAATTTGAAAAAAAAGAAAATGTTATTTTTTCTGGGTTATACTACTGACTGGGTAATACAAACTGATCACATACGGTACTTGTTTTAGCCCTGTTCGGACCAGGTTCACGCCCCCATCATTGAAATCTCGCGAGCATTATTGGGCTATAATGTGTTTTCCAGCTCTGAAAAAGTTTTGAAAAAAGTGGGAGGTCATTTGCAAGTGTGTTTAATTTTTCCTGAAAGGTACAGAAGTTACTGAGTCTCAAGCTGAGAAACACTAAAAACTAGAACCAATAGGCAAGCAGTGGCGGCAATCTCATTCATTACATATAAAAAAAACAACTCATATACATATTTGATAATGTAGAAGTGTTGCTGACATAACGACTGTGTGTGAACTTAGAGCGAAGCCGTAAGTTTAGCTCAACCACTATGCTTTTTTTTTTTTTCATTTTATTCAGCTGGGTTTTCACTCTTTCATCACTTTTGCACAGTAACAAGGAAACATAAGATGCTATAAAAGATGATTTATATTTATATAAAAGAAATACAGGAAAAATTGCAACCGCAAAAAAACCCCAAAATGTGTGTGTTTGTTTCTTCGGTGTCCATTCATCTACGTTTGTGCCTGAATTGGTCGAGATCTTGCTGAGTTTTTTGGGTTTTTTTGTTTAGAAATTTAGCTCATGTGCTTTTAAATTTTCACAAGAACGTCCAGCAAGACACGACACTTGTTGAAAATGGCGAATCGTTTTCAGCCACTTGACCCCACAACTTTTTATATCACTGCTTTGGGACATTTCAAAAGCCCCATCATTGTGTATTATCTGCCAGATTAGCATTTTTAAGGATCTGGATTAGTCAAGACCTCAGCAATATTCAGTCTGGAGTTTTACTGGTCTTCCTGCAGCTGAGAGTGAGCGGGTGAGGCTGAGGCCTGTTCTAAAGCCTTGTTAAACTTCCTTTTGTGCGACTTTAACGTTTCGGACTTGATAATAAAATCAGCGGGGGCGACATGTCTCTTGTTTCAGCGGAGCATGAGAATTTGCGGATAAAATCCACCGAATTTCTGGTGAATTTTATTTTATTTTATTTATTTATTTTTTGCATTTGCTCCCAGGAGCCTCATAAAGTTCATTCAACAGACAAACAATTGCTGGGAAAAGTCCAAAAACAAATGAAGTAAAAAGGGTTAAAGCACCGACTAACCCAACTGGACCTTCGCTCCCACAGGGAAAAGAGAAAATCAAAAAAAAAATTCTGTGCGTCGATCATAGAGCCTTTTAATTCTACTTTTAAAGAATTGTTTTTATTTTCTGCTTCAATAGATTCTTCAAAAAAAAAATCACCAAAGTATGAAAAAAGAGCAGATTTCTTGTTGTTTTTTCTATTTTGAATTATTCAGATTTTTTTTCTCTTTTTATCTATTGCCAGCAGTTTTATTCCCAAACAGATGTGAATTTAATACCCCCCCAACTGTGAAATGAGACAGAGCATGGCCACATTGGTGTAAGTGTTTACTTCTATACATTCATTGAAAGGAAATACATTACATTACAGTCGAGTGGAGATCGGATCACTGCTCAGTGTAGCCCTGATGATGAGTCCAACACACTGCAAAAAAAAAAAAGAAGTGGTTTTCTTTTATTTTTATAAATAATCCCACATCATGTCGAAAAATTCTTCAAGTGAAATTATCCACCTGCAGATTTCACTACTTTCCCCAGAATTATAAGACCTGAATCAAATTCATTCCTGCTGCAGGTTGTTAAGATGATAAAACTTTGAATGTCTCTGGCCGATTGTGTCTTTTTTTTTTTTTTTTGCAGTGTAATAATACTAATAACAATAATATACAATCTTCAAATAATTTAAATTCAATAAAAACAATCTTTCCCTTCGCTGCAGCAGAGGTTAAAGGTGATAGTTTGGCTTCCTGTGGTTTCTTCACAGCACAATACGTGTTTTTTTTGTTTTTGTTTTTTTGTTTTTTTGAGAAAGAAAATCTCACCCTGATCGAACATTCTTTAAGGTTTCCACCCGGCTCTGCTGTTGGTGGCCGGTGAATGCAGCGCTTTTATTTTGAAATGCCTGTTCGAAGCTGGTCTAATTTGACATGATTTTGAAAGGATCATGTCCCTTGACCACTGATGTGTGTAAATGTTTTCGCCTCCATCAAATTTCTTCCTATTTCGGGACGTTAAAGATGAGCATTTCTCCAAAAGTTACAAAATTGAAAAAAAAAAAAAAAGATTTGGCTGAAATCAAAATATTTTGATTCATATGTCGAGTAAAATGCTCCAGCATGTGGATAAAGGACTGAGATAGGTGACGAAGCCGCGGCGTCAGAACCACCAGGTCCCCTGAAACTGACAGATAAGATTTTTGATTCGAAGCTCAGAAAAACACTTGAGTTAAACGCCCCCTCTGACGTTTCAGACCGGGTTTCACCAACAAGGATTATCTCCAGACCTGGATTAAACCACGACCACCTCATCATTCTCTGGCACCACAGATTTAAACCTAAATTAGACTTTACATTTTCTTTAAAGTTGCATTAATTGGCTTTTTGATGAAAAACAGATGCTGGAAAAAAGCAGGCAAAAAAGGCCGCAAAAACAAACACCTAGGCGCAAAAAGAGGCTTAAAAAAAAAAAAAAAAGCTCCATAGAGCTGCAGAATTAGTGAGAATTATCTGTGGTTTTGTTACTGTGACTTTTCACCCATTTGAGGCTTCGTTAACTGACAGACACTGTTGGTTATAGCAGGTTTTAATCGTACATTTCGTCCCCCGTGAAGTTAGGCGCATACTCCGAATCTTTTTCACAATTTCGGCATCGATTAACTCAAATCCGACCTCTGGGGTCGTTTAATCTTTTAAAATCTGTGTATTCTGGAGCAGTAAAGATCGGTGGGTTTCAGCTTTATAGTAAATTTCCACTGTGTAAAATTAAATTTCACATATAAAAGTAGTGTTTCCAAAGTTGACCCGCTGTGCACTTGTTACTTTTAGACTTGTTTGACGTCACTGATCATTAACTTTTAATAAAACCCTGTTTCCAGACCTCAGCAGATCAGTCTGATTGCCCAACTTTTTATGTCTGTCACTAAAAGCCTGATATGAATCACTAAACTTAGTTTTCTCCATTAGCAGCAATATTTAAGGCTCTAACTTTTATCAGCTGATTAGTAAATAATTTTTTTGACTGATAATGAATCTACTTGACAGACGCGTCATTTGACTGCAGAACTCCATTCAGAATCCTGCTGTTAAGTCTCCTCCAGTATCACAGTGATCCAGTGACAGTCGTCTGTACGTCCACTTCTACACTGCAGACAGGAGCTGATCACTGCTGGTTCAGCTGCTGTTAACAGGGATGATTTGCTGTAAAAATATAAAATAAAAAGTCTCTCAGGTCGAGGTGTAGTCCGCAGCTCACTAACCTACTCTGTGGCAGCATTATACTTCCTGTTTACGTCCCTCAAAGGTTTGTGGGAACTGTAGTCCCAAAACTTAGAGCATGACTATCCCCAAAACAGATGAATAGTAGCAGTGAAAATCCGTGAATATTGACAGCGCATTGTCAAACTAT
Organism: Istiophorus platypterus; assembly: GCA_016859345.1. Taxonomy (NCBI): domain Eukaryota; kingdom Metazoa; phylum Chordata; class Actinopteri; order Istiophoriformes; family Istiophoridae; genus Istiophorus; species Istiophorus platypterus. The sequence continues at coordinate 19,829,176 of CM029125.1, forward strand.
GATCAATCTTAGTCTTAGTTCAAATTAATCCTTGTTGGTGCAACCAGCTCTAAATGGTTCTTAAAGTGATTGTGATTTTTTTGTCTCGTTTTTCCTTCTTCCTCGCTAATGTGGGGTCATGGAGACGGCGTCCTGACGTGACTCTGCTCTCTGAGGTTTAAATAAAGATTTTACCGTCTTTGAACCTCTGGGAGTTTAAAAAAAAAAAAAGTTTTTAAGTCTTTGACTCTCAGGTCACAGTTCACAGAAATGCGTCTAGTGTTGAAATCTGATCACAGCGTTGCGTTCCCCCTTGTCTCTGAACCTCGACGCGCAAGTATACGAAACACCCGCACACACGCACACACACATCATAGAGTGGTGGTGGTGTTGTCGCCGTTGTTGCTGAGGACATCAGGACAGATGCTGCTGGCTGGAGACGGGCTCAGCTGGAAGGCATTAGACGGCTCAGAGACAGCACATACTGTGGGGTGTGTGTGCGTGTGTGTGTTTGTGTTTGGGTGTGCGTGTGTCACTGTCAGGTCAACAGGACACAGAAGGACATGAGTTAAAATTCTCAAATCCACCAGCTTAATACACAGCTGGTGCTGAGTGTGTGTGTGTGTGTGTGTGTGTGTGTGTACACGTCTTTCTATGATTGTGTGGACACACCGTAGTTCACTGAGAGGACATTTTGTCCGGTCCTCACAACTCCAACGGGCTGTTTGAGGGCTGAAGCTTGGTTTTAGGGTTTCAGGGCAAGGACCTAGGGAATCCATTATGTCACTGAGTGTCCTCACAGCTATAGACAGACCACTGTGTGTTTGTGTGTGTGTGTGTGTGTGTGTGTTTTATAAAGAGAAAAATATTGTGTGCACGTGTCTAGGTGGATGTTGTGGTTTGTTCTTGTTTATTATCAAAAAGTGTGTTGGAGTAAATCTGTGCATGTTTGTGTTGATGGATGTGTGTGTGTGAGAATGTGTGTGTTACTCTGTGTGTGAGTGTGTGTGTGTGTGTGTTCAGTCCAGGGCCAGCAGCGGTGTGCTGGTCTCTCTGTCGGTCTGGCGGAGGGTCCCTGGTTCAACCACCGACTGAGACCTGAAAGACATACACGTTTGTTTCAAATACACAAATAAATAAATAATTGTGTGTGTGTGCGTGTGTGTATATGCTTTAAATTAACCAGTAATATGAATAAAATCAGTTCAACAGCTGTCTAATGAAATATATTTTTGGTCAGGACCATTACAGAGTTACAACACAATAACTAGTCAGCATGTCCCTAGTGGATGTCTCTTCTCAGAGGGTTTTTAATACGCTCTCCGTCCTCCTCACCTCTTCATCATCTCCTTGTCCCCTCCTTCCCCTCCTCCTCCACAGTTCTCCCTGACGTGCAGGGCGTCGTAGGTCAGCGTGTACTCGGTCTCGTCGCTGTAGTCAGGTCCCAGCAGCGTCCGGGCCCAGATGCCCATGTCGTATGGCGGCAGCGTCCCGCCGAACTCCGATGGCAAACACTCGGGCTGGATGAGCTGGTGGAGCGAGTTCAGGTTGTTACCGTGGAGGAAGATCTGAGGAGGGAGGGGGAGGAAAGGAAGCAAGGAGAGGAAAGGAGGAGGAGGAGGAGGAGGAGAGGGTAAGCAGGGAGAGGATGAGAGAGAAAACAAGTATCGAAAGCAAAGAGGGAAAGAGCAACATGTAGAGAGGAGGAAGAAGGAGCGGAGATGAGGAGGAGGAGGGGTTGGTGAGGAAAGGGGTAACAAGGAAAGGAAGCAAGGAGAGGAGGGGAAACAAAGGGAGAGAAAGTGAGGAGACGAGGAGAAGAGATGGAGAGAAAATGATGAGAGAGGAAGAGATTGAGAATCAAAACCAAAGAACCAAAGTCAAAAAGAAAGAAGAGGAAAAGACAAGCAGATGAAAATGAAATGGAGGAGAGGAAGAAGAAAGTTAAGGAGGAGAATGAAGGAGGAGGTGAAGAAGAGGAGGAAATGAGAGAAAAGAGAGAAGGCTGCTCGATAGAGAAAGGAAAGAAAGAAAGGACAGAGGGATGAGGATGGAGAACTGTGTGTGTGTGCGTGTGGGTCTTCACCCGTTTCCTGGTCTTGTCCTTCAGGAAAGGCTTGATGATGGTGTACATGGCGTGGATGTACCAGGGCTGGTTCACAAAGTGGATCCCCCCGAACCGGGCCGGGAAACTGTCCTGGGGGGGGAGGTCCAAAGATCCGTCCTTCAGAACCAGGGCGTTTTAACCCCTTTTATTTATAATATGATAAAACAACAACAACAACATCGACGACTAGCTCAGGTATAACAGTGTTTAACAGTGTTTAACGGTGTTTAATGCTGCTCAGGAGCATAACTTGGCAGCTAAATTTCAAAAAACAGCTTTTGATTTGTAGGAGAACGAACGTGGCATCCGGTTGCGCCCCGTGGTCCCAGCTCTGAGGCTGACGCTGCGGTTTCCCCCCGGTCTCTGATTCACCTGCAGGCCTTCGATGGCCAGCTTCAGGATGTTGGGCGTCAGCTTGGAGGCCTGCTTGAAGGAGAAGTTGCTCCAGTCGATGATGAGGACGAAGCCGTTGATCTGGAGCTCCGGGTTTTCTATCAGAACCTCCAGGGAGAGCAGGATGGCCCGCAGGATGTCGGTGAACGAGTTCCTGACGAGGGGGTGGGGGGAGAGGAAGGGCGTGTGTGTCGGTGCTTATCAGAGGCCGATCAATAGTTAAGAGAGCGTGATGTTCGTTCGGCTTTAAGTCTTAAACACATCGCTGGATTCAGTACACTGTTCTTTTGTTGTTAAGTCCCGACTACAGATAGGACTCATTAGGCACTTTGTGTTTTCAATCAATAGAGAGCTGTGTGTTTGTGTGTGTCTGTGTCTGTGTGTGTGTTTAAAAGTGTGTGTTACCTGCTCTGGTCCCAGTTGGAGGCAAACAGGATGAGGATTTTTCGGCCGTGTTGATCCGGAGTCTCCAACACACCGGGGAAACCGTCCATCAGCGCTCGCTTAATACCGGGATCGTCCACCTGCAAAGCACACACACACACACACACACACACACACGAGTTAGAGGACCATAAATACACACTACATACCCAGAAGTATTCAGACAGCCTAAAATTACACCCATGTGATTAATCAACCTGCTGTTCTACCAGCCTCCAGTCTTCTGGGTTCAGTCTTTCTACCAGATGTTGAACCAGCTGCAGGGACCAGAGCATCAGTGAGGTCCAGCACTGACGTTGGGCTGATCAGATCCGATCAGATCACCAGTTGGTGCCAGATGGGTTTTATTAGTTAAATGTCGTGTGAATGTGACCAGCTACTGGGAGGATGAGAGATAATTGCTTCAAATATTTCCCACATTTCTGTCACAGACACATTTTTTTCTACATTTTTTTTCTACATTTTTTGAGCACATCCAGGAGAACACAAATCTGGATCAGGGCTAATGAGGTGCCTTTAGAAACTCAACCTGGACTGAACCTAAACCTAAACTGAAAATACTCAAATCTGCTGCTTCTCACACTCGAAGTGCAAAATGCTGAACAGAAACGGACCTTGAAGCTCTGGAACATGTCGAGGTTCTGCTGCCGGAACTGGAAGTACTGGGCCAGCAGCCTGAAGGTCTCCACCTGGTCGAACTTCCTGGCCCTCAGGAAGCGGAGGATGAAGTCGTCGTCCGTTCGCAGGAAACCGATGTCCGGCCGCGTCACAATCATGTCCCGCACCTGGATTCAACGCAGATAGAAAAGATGTGGATGAGGGGGAGGAGCGGCAGGAGGGGGGCAGGACTTTTTTCTGTGACAGTTTCGATGGCATCATATTTAGACAAATTCTCTGTATGGAGACTTCACAGCCAGCCTTCCGGAGAAAAACAAGCCCCCCCCCGAAAAGGAGACCCCTCACAACAACAGCCTGACACAGCAGTCGCGTGAGCATCCGTGAGCATCCGTCAATTCAGTTCGGGGGGAGGTCATTTTTTTGAAAGAGATGTGGTTGTTGCTATTTTGGCCTGTTATGCAGAGCCTAACCCACGTAAACATTAGCCAAGAAATCTAGATAAAACCAGGGTTAAAGTGGTGACCATGAACTGCAGCTTCCCTGCAGAAAAACATAGAGAAGACGGGGTCTCTCCAACATGCCGAAGAGTCTGAGCTGAAGTGTCCGATATGCCAGTGGCGGGGCCGGATACCTGCTGGATGTCCTGGTGCAGAGTGTCCGGGTTCTCGTTCAGCTCTAGGCGAGCTTTCTCCGTCGTCTCCGAGCTCAGGCCGGCGTGTAGGTGCGTCATCTCGATGTCTCACCCCGGGTTCGGCTCCCGGCGTCCACAGTGAGCTCCTGTAACACCCGTTGTCCCTTCAATTGACAGGTGAGTCCGTTTTTTTCCCCACCTTCTGCCTCCAAATAGTCCCTTTATTTCAACCTCTAGACTTCAGATTCAAAGACTTGTTTCCACTTTTTAGGAAAAAACTAGACAGTTCAGTTCTATTATCGAGTCCTTCTTGGCTCAGCTGTTTAAACCATTAGTTTGACCCGTTAAGTGTTAGAAAATTGAGTCTTTGCCCTTTTTTTTTTAATAGTAACACAATCTTGCTTGCTGTCTGGGTTTGTTACGCCTTTAAATTTCACATTTACAGAAAGTAGCAGAAACTGTTCCGTCCCCTACAAAAACTGACAGATCCTGTGTCAGGAGGAGACAGTCAGTCAAAATCTACTGCACCTACGCCGGTTTTCAGTAGTTGAAAAGGCTGGAGATTTGTCCATAAGTATCAGCCTGTGAATCGGCAGCCGTCACCACTGAAAGCCCCTGCTCTTCGGTTACGGATGCTTGATTGAAATGTTCAGTCTTTCACAGGTTGAGTGCCAAGGTATCAGTGATGATGTAGGTTGATTCAGCACGAGAGGAAAACAGTTTCTATCAGTTTTCAGCACCAAAATTCACATCCTTGTCCGTTCTAGTCGTCTCTTCCCGTCCGGCATCTCGCAGCTCCCCCCTCATCCTCAACTCGCTCTCGGCGTCTTTCAGGACGTCAGTCGGTGTCGTCGACCCTCTGCTTCGTCATGACGATGACGGTCGGAGCCGGAGGCCCAGAAAAGAAAAAAAAAAATACAAGTCCCGTCACGAGTTGCGAAAAGCCCTTGGTCAGATGTCAGAGGTCGGATAAGGCACCTGGGTCGGATGTGGGATTCCTCAACCTATGACAGAGCAAGAAAGAGTTAAAGTCGTCTTGAATCGGCTTGGAAAAGAGTCAAAATTGCAACGATAAGGAACTTTTAAAAAAGTATTCATGTTGTGTGAGGTAAAAGCACGTCTGATGGTGAAAGACAGGTAGGATAGTGCTGCATGTAGTATTAAGATCCCCCGGGCCAGAGCCTCTGTTTGAATTATATAACAGAGCTCAGTTAAAGGTATGAACAAAAAGACAGGAAACAACCAAAAAAGAGACAAAAACAAGCAAAAGAGACACAAAAAACAATCAGAGGCAGAAAAACAACCTAAAAGACAGAAAACATCCAAAAAAAAAAGACAAAAAAAGCAAAAAAAGCAAAAAAAACAACCAAACAGAGAAACATAACAACCAAAAACAGACAAAAACAATCAAAGAGACACAAAAAGCAGAGACACAAAACAAGCAAAAAAGACACAAAAACAACCAAAAGAGACCCAAAATGAAGAAGACAGACACAAAACGACCAAAAAGAGACACAAAAACAACCGCAGACTATTGGAAGGCCGACCCTGAGCTTTCCACGCAGACATTCGTGTTCTCCTCGGGACGAAGACAAGCAGCTGCTCCTCTAGCGCCATCATCAGCTCAGAGTTTGAACTTGTCCACCCTCCTGTGAACCGAGGACGGTGACGTGTTGGTTTCCAGCTCGAGCTCTCTGCCTTTGAATTCGCTTCATTTAGATTTAGTATTATAACTATGTTAGTATTATTACTATGTTAGTATTATCATATTAGTATTGTTGTTTGTTCTGTAAAGTCACCTACAGCTACTTCACTTTTGTTCTTCTGACGCTCGTCCACTTTCCCTGCCCGAGATAATCAAAGTTTATCTTTATCTCTTATGGGGGTTGGTCAGACCATCGGTTGACCCCCCCACCGCAGACCCCTTCCTCCACCCCCACCCCGTCCCCATCTGCTGCCGTCCACGTCCATTGTGTCAGATGTGGCCCGGTCTGTCTGTCCACTGAGACGGCATAATGGAAAGGCAGGGACACTTAAAGGTCCCGCAGGGCTGGATTTTACCCCCCCTCCCCACACACACACACACACACCCACCCCCACCACCACTCCATAAAACACTCTAAGCAGCCTGGATGTTACCCTCGGTGTAAGATGAGGACATAATATTAAAGAGAACGTGTAGATTTGATGTAGATGGATGTAAATAGCCAGATTCCCGATCAAAGTGACCCCGTGATGTGCAGCCAGCGACCAGATGTCCTCACAAGGAGGCAAAGATGTAGCGGCATCCTGCGGGAGTGAGCGCATTTAGCCGGGATCGACCTTCTCAGCACCATCCAGGGCTAGAACCAAAATCTGGACACTCACGGTGGAGAGAGCCCGCTAAGTGCGCCGGTCGAGCCCCGGCCGCGCTGGCTGGCCCGACGGCCCTCCGGTGCTGGTGCTGGTGCTGGTGCTGGACCTGGAGCCGGAGCTGGAGCTGGAGCTGGTGGTGCTGATGCTGGGGACGGCGGCGGCGGCCATCGGTGTCCCGCGGACAAAAGAGATCCTCGTCCCCGTTTAAGAAGCAACGAGGCAGGAAAATAAATGAAACAGCGCAAACGGATCGACGTCCGAGGAGGATCAGACCCCGTCCCCGTGGATCCGGGAGGAGGAGGAGGAGGAGGAGGAGGAGGAGGAGGAGGAGGGCGGCGCAGGAGCTGACTGAGATGCGTTTTCACTTTGTACTCGGAGGAGACGTCAGGATGCTCTACGGTTGGAAAGGTTTCAGAATAAAGCCCCGCTCCTTGTCTGCGCTTTCAAATAAAATCAAATCGACCAGATCAGAATCCGCTTTATTGTGTGAGTGTGTGTATATATCTGTGCTTATTGATGGCCGGATTCAAACCAGAAACGTTTCATATTTAAGGCTCCTGAATCGCATCTTTGGTCCATTTTGTCCTGTTCGCGTCGCTCCTCCTCTTTTGTTTTGAAGCCGGACCCCGCGGTTTCCGGTCTGACTCGTGCTAACGCCGTCTGGCTTTACTCACCTGGACGCTCCGGCCTGTGACAGCAGCCGGCGCCGTGCGCGTCCACGAGCCGTTCGGGTACGCGCACGGAGACATTTATAGGCTTATGAAGCCTGTTAAAAGTACAAAATAAATAACGTTATTATTCTTGGTATTTGAATTTATTTCCCTTTATATTTTACATCAGATATAGTCTATAAATATGAACCTGTTCATATTTTAAATATACAGATTTACATTCATTTTTAAACTTAATTTAAAATTCATTCCTTCAATAAAGGTGTCTAGTATTGATATATAGGACGGTTAATTTTTCCTTTTCTCTGTATTATAAATCTGCATCATTGAGTTTCTTGTTCTGTAGTAATATCAATAATGATAATAGTCAGCCATTATACATTATATCCCAAGTGGAAGAGTGAGTGAACGAGAGGGACCCAAGTGGAAGAGTGAGGTTACAGGGAGAAGAGATAAAGAAGGTGGAGGATTTTAAGTACTTAGGGTCAACAGTCCAGGGCAATGGAGAGTGTGGAAAAGAGCTGAAGAAGCGTGTGCAGGCAGGCTGGAACGGGTGGAGAAAAGTGTCAGGTGTGATGTGTGATAGAAGAGTTTCAGCTAAAATGAAACGAAAGGTGTAAAAAACTGTGGTGAGACCAGCGATGCTGTTTGGTCTAGAGACAGTGCCACTGAGGAAAAGACAGGAGGCAGAGCTGGAGGTAGCAGAGATGAAGATGTTGAGGTTCTCTCTGGGAGTGACCAGGATGGATAGGATCAGGAATGAGTACATCAGAGGGACAGCACATGTTAGAGGTTTAGGAGATAAAGTCAGAGAGGCCAGACTGAGATGGTTTGGACATGTCCTGAGAAGAGATAGTGAATATATTGGTAGAAGGATACTGAGTTTTGAACTGCCAGGCAGGAGGCCTAGAGGAAGACCAAAGAGGAGGTTTATGGATGTAGTGAAAGAGGACATGAAGGTAGTTGGTGTGAGTGAAGAGGACGCAGAAGACAGGGTTAGATGGAGGACACTGATTCGCTGTGGCGACCCCTAAAGGGAAAAGCCGAAAGGAAAAGAAGAAGAAGCCATTATACATTATACATGCCATTATTTTTATTTCCGTTTTAATTATTTTAAATCCTTGGTGGTTTTATAAGCACTGAGTGAAATAAATTCAATTCAGAAAAAATCAATAATTATCTGAAAAAATATTATTTCCACCCAGGGCTGCAACTAATATATATATATATTCTATTTATTATCGATGATTTTCTTGATGAAACAGTTTAGCATGTTGTTGATAAAGTTTCAGGAACTAGCGAAAATATCCATCACGACTTCTATATATGTCGTGATTGTTTTGTGTCTACAAGCAAAAAATATTGAATTTACAATAATAAGAGAGAAAGAAAGAAAAGCGGCAAATCCTCAAATTTGATAAGCTGGTATTTTTTTAAACAAAGAACTCAAATGATTCACTGATGATCAGGACAGAATTTTCTGTCGATCGAGAAAAAATCGTTTCAGCTCCCGTCAAATATTTAAACCCTTTTATTGCGAAGGCGCACAGTGACGTATGTCCTGTTTGGTCAAAGTCTGCCGCAGTGGGAAACTCCTCAGAAGCGGATAAGCTACCTCCATTAAACCGAGTAATTTTTAAAAAACCTTTGATACTGACTTGTAAATTATCTTTTTATATTAACTGGCTTTTGTAGTTTCGTTCCCTGTACGTGTCACATCGTCGTGCGTCGGTTTTAGTCCCATTTTCAGCACTTTCTCTTCGACAAGTCTGCCCCGTCCGGAGCGTGCTAACGTTAGCTCAGCGGCTAGCCACCATTCACTCCCCGAAGAAAGAATCGATTAATCGCTACCGCAAGCATGGATCGAACAGGAGTTACGACAGAAACGCCAAAGGTAAGAAACTCGTTTGTTCGTTTGTCTTGTCCTGTCGTGTCTCGTTCGTGTTGTGGAACTCCAGGGGGCTAGTGTTAGCTGCTAATGCTAGCAGTTATCTAATATGGCCATGACTCAATGACGGCTGCGTTTCTATTTGTGTAACATCTCGAGCTTAAAACCAGCCCCGAGCGTGTATTTAATGCCCTTAAAAGATAGAGAAATACACAATATAGTGGTGATATTTGTGCAGATTGTCTAACAACTTAAACCCTTGCTTCTCTTAAGGATAAATGGTAAAAACGCCACGGTTTACATATAGCAGATGCGAGTCTCTACTGCATAGTTTTGCCATCATATTGTTGTACAATAATGCATTTTTAATGTAAATCAAATAGGCAGATATCAAAAATGTGAAAAATTGAGCTCCTAAACATTGTGGGTGGATTTAATCCACGTCATGACGGGGGTGGGGGTGGGCTGACTTCAGACGTGTGAACTCGCTTCTTCTTTTATTCATATCTTTCTTCATTTATGAGTCAGCTGGTGGTTTAATTATAACCGAGCTTCAGGGGAACATGACAGGTCAGTGGCTTCATGCTCTTCATATGTTGATCTGCTGTTCTATTTTATGATCATAACATACAGCTTGTGTGTTTCTCTGCGTGTGTGTGTTTCTCTGCGTGTGTGCGTGTGTGTGCAGAGCCCCTGGGGCTCGGTGACCACGGCAGCTCCGGCCTGCTCTCTGATTGATGTGATGAGCGAGCAGCTGGCCAGACAGCTGGATGAGGAGAACATAAGCTTACCCGCGCTAGCAGAGTAAGTTTCATCAGCTTCGTGTTTGTGTTTATGTCAGAGCTTTTCCCTTATCCCCTATGATCAGTCTGTGACTAATGTGTCCAGTTTGAGTCTCATCCTCACAAGTTAAATTCAAATAAAGGAAAATAAAATAAAAATAAATCTAATATAGAGGGAGGGAAATGAAAGTTCCATATGTTTGCATGTTCCAGCACAGCTCTGCTTTTCTCTGTTGTCATTTAAACTCCTTATATTGTGATTTTTGAATAATGTTCCTTTGGTTTTCTGACATTTTACAAACAAATACAATCAATAAAATATCAGCAGGTTAATCAACGATTTAATTCTTCATTAATTGCAGCCCTGATATCAGTTTGCAGTGTTCATTGTAGAAATGCTTCTCTATGTTTATATTATTAATTTGCCTGTTAATCTTTGTTTTCCTGTTTTTCCTAATTTGTTTTTTATCATTATAGTTGTTGTTTCACTATCTCTTCCATCTTTACCTCTCTCAGGCCCGGAGCAGATCTGTTGTCCTCGGACGAGCTCCCGGACACAACAAGCGACCTAATGCTCGCCCAGATGTTACAGATGCAATTCGACCGTGAGTTCGATAATCAGCTCCGCCGTGAGGAAAGGAAGTTCAACGGAGACAGCAAAGGTAGAGACACGCAAAGTCGGAGAGTCACGACACACGTGTTCAGTACAGTTAGAAAGCAGCTCTGTGAGGTTTGCTCTCTGTCTTCGTTTGTCTCCTGGCTCCCTCCTCTGTGACCGTAGTTGATTTAAAATGCCAGAAAACAAGAGTTATGAAATTAAGAGGTTTGTTAAGAGTGAAATTAGTGACACCCTTTGTTTCTCCGACTTGTTTCCAGTGTCCATCTCCTTTGAGAACTACCGAATGGTCCATCCATACGAAGACAGCGACAGCTCGGAGGATGAGGTGGACTGGCAGGACACAAGACACGACCCCTACAGAGCTGGTAACCTAACCGTGCGGGAAGGGGGGGGGCATTCCTGCATAGGCCGCTGCAACATATGGGTCATATAAAGCGGTAAAAACCAGCAGGTTTCATTGGTGTTTAAGGTTGGTTTGTATTAGAAATGTGTAAAGACGTTACCTGTGCAAAAACTGTGTGTGTGTGATCCATCAGAGAAGCCTCAGACCACGCCCAGGAAAGGTTTCACTGGGAAGGGCAAGAACATCACCACCAAACACGACGCGGTGGCCTGTGGTCGCAAGAACACTGCTCGCATGGACAATGTAAGACGGCTTCACGCTCTGAAGTCCGCACGCCGTCACCAGAGCACATTTACATACACACCTCTAGCACTGGTCCTAATGGTCCCTTGAAAAGCCAAACACATTGCGGTCTTGTCTTTAATTTAATGTTTAAAAGATTAATGTGACTTTCTCACCAACTTTACAATGTTGGGTTCATGGGAGCAAAAAGTAAGAAACAAAATAAAGGAGGACGGAAGGAGAAGATAGAGAATATACGAAAAGGATCAGTTTGCATTTTAAAACAGGATTTTTATGTCTTGTTGTGTTCCAGTCCAATTTAGCTTTATTGTATTCTAAACTGGAAATGAATTTGGTGCAGAAGCTCCACGAACGCACTCAGAATCAAAGGATGCAGACAAACGGTAAAAATTGAGAACAGAGGAGGTTGTACGTTGTCATCCTGGGCTTCTGTCCTTCTACATCCTCAATGGTTTTAAAGAATCACTTGTCCTCCATGGACAGATTCAGGCCTCAGTTAAAAGAAAGTGTGTCTGGTTAGTTAACATTGAACAGCCACTTAGAAAAAGGAAAACACTAAGGCATGTTCAGCAGTTGTTTTGTTTATACATTTATTTATTTATTTATTTGTATAAAAATCCTCTCCTCCTCCAGTTTGCCCCCGAGGTCCATGTCGGTGACGGGCTGGGGATGGACCTGAAGTTGTCCAACCAGGTGTTCAACTCTCTGAAGCAGCACTGCTACAGCGAGCAGAGACGCAGCGCCAGGCTGCACGAGAAGAAGGAGCACTCCACCGCCGTACGTACGAACAAGCGGACACACAGTGTTCACGCCGTATTCTGACACACAGGTCAGGAGTAATAACACACAGACACACACTCAAATGCACTCTCCTCTCTCTTTCCTCAGGAGCAAGCCGTGGACCCGCGCACTCGTCTGGTCATGTACAAGATGGTGAACGCCGGCGTGCTGGAGAACATCAACGGCTGCATCAGCACCGGGAAAGAGTCCGTCGTCTTCCACGCCGATGGAGGGAGGTGAGTAGTGGGAGGGAAGGGGGGGGCGTGTCAGAAAACTCCTGTCTGCAGGGAATCTGCGGGTCTTGGAAAGTTTTGAATTCAGTTTTTTCAAATAAAGGCCTCAGACAGTATTACAAAGTTTGGAACTTTATTTAAAGATGTCAAACCTTTTCTGCTACCGGCTGTTTGTTTTTTTCCCCGCATATTTCATTTACTTTCATATGTGACCAAAAATATATAAGCAAATCTTTACATCTCATAGCCAAAACCAGCAAACATTGACAGTGATTTGTCAGATTAATCTTTTAATTGGCAAATTGTTGCCACTCCTAAAAGAGAATTATTTTTAATTGGTTAATCCACCCACTCATTTTGTGCTACTTATACAGATCAAGGTCATGTTTATTTAATTAACGTTATTACATGGAATTACTGTTAGATACAGCTGGGAGGCACTAAAATGTGATTATAACAATAAATAGTTGATGGTAACGCCGTCCCTGCAGGTTGTCCAGGATAGTTTCAGTCCAGGATATTGCCAGGATATTTCCAGTATTGTCATATATTGAACTTGTTGAAAGTTGGAATACAGAAGCAAAAGGTAAAAATGAATGAATACACGTGCCAACGGATCCGTTACTGTGTGTGTGTGTGTGTATGTGTGTATGTGTGTGCGCGCGCGCGCTTTTCAGCCTGGAGGAGCAGCCTGTCCCAGATGAGGTGGTGCTGAAGGTCTTCAAAACCACGCTCAACGAGTTCAAGAACCGAGACCGCTACATCAAAGACGACTACCGCTTCATCGACCGGTTCAGCAAACTGAACCCGCGCAAGATCATCAGGCTGTGGGCCGAGAAGGAGATGCACAACCTGACCAGGTGACCGACCGTGGTGCGGCTCCCGCTGGTTCCACGGGGGCTGTTGGTACCGGTTCTCGAGCTCGGTTCAATCTGGTGCTGTCACCTAGCTCTCTTAGTGTTAGTTTTGTCAACTCTTTTTTTGAAGTGACTGCAGATATTTGTTCGACCCTGCAGAAACCTTTAATCAATAAGGTCAGGTATTAATAAAGCAGCGTGTTTTTAGGTGTCACACACATCCAGCGTAGAGGAAACTCTTACCAGCCATGAACAGATGTGTTGGGTCTGGGATAAAATAAAGTATACTGCGTTCAAGCCTCTGCTGCTGCTGCTGCTGCTGCTGCAACCACGTGGTTATTGTAGAAACGCCATCATGCAAAGTGTGTGTGTGTGTGCGTGTGCGTGTGTGTGCATTCGTCTGTCTTCAGGATGAGGAAAGCGGAGATTCCCTGTCCGGAGGTGGTGCTGCTGAAGAAGCACATCCTGGTGATGTCATTCATCGGTAAAGACCACGTCCCCGCCCCCAAGCTCAAAGACGCCATGTTGGGCTCGGAGGACATGAGGAACGCCTACTTCCAGGTCCTAAATGTACGTACGCCGGCGGCGTGGATGCGGCTAAACTGTTCCACAGATGCTTGTTTTGTTCAGTGGAGGAAAAACCAGCAAAGCTTAGTGTTAAAGGAGCTTTTATTTGTTACCCGATGAATGACTGTTGAATGAATATCGAGTATCATTTTCCTGTCAATACTGGTTGATCAATCAAAGAACCCGATCCGGCGGTGAAAGTTATAGCTCGTTACAGTGACGCGTTCCCTTTGCGACTCTTTCGTTCTCTCCATGATGCAGATGATGCAGCAGTTGTACCAGGAGTGTAATCTGATCCACGCCGACCTCAGTGAATACAACATGCTGTGGCACGAAGGGAAGGTAAGACGGAGTCTGTTGTTCTTCAGCTCCTCCTCCTCTTCCTGTCCCCTCCTCCACTGTCCATCCACCCTTCCTTCTTTCACACATTTTTCTCTTCCCTCTTGCCTCGGCTCTTTTGTCCGTTCCCCAACTTGCTCCAGTCTTCACGTGAACTCGTCGACGCCAGTCAGTCTCCCTCCTCACCCGACACGGTGCTGTCGTGTTGTCTTGTGTTGTGTTGCAGGTGTGGCTGATAGATGTCAGTCAGTCCGTCGAGCCCACCCATCCCCATGGCCTGGAGTTCCTCTTCAGAGACTGCAGGAATGTCTCCACGGTAACGGCTGGTCTCCTCTCTGTGCACAGCTCCTGTTGAAGCGTCCGGATGAACCCTGCGTTTTTTTGGGGTTTTTTTTTCCGTTAAAAATCAGAGAAATAAATTTAATCAGTTGTGGTTCAAGTTAAGCAGATAAATTCAACTTGCTCTTTATGTATTAGTTATTTCTAAGTGTGTGTTGTTCATTATTTCTCAGTTCAGTTTATTTATATAGCTTCATATCATAAAAGACGTTATCTCAGAGCACTTTTTATATAGAGCAGGTCTAGACCAGACTCTTTATAGAGAGAGCAGAGCACAATACAGACACCATGTGAGGATGCATGACAATAATGGGACTAATAGCAAAGCTAATAGTTAAATTAACAGGGCTAATAATATTATTAATAGGACTAAATGAAACAGTAACAGTAAGAGATGTAACCGTTAATAAATTTGAGATCTATGCAGGCACAGGACGACTAAACTAACTACATCTGAGCAGGCTTGTTTAACTTGCTTTGGTTTGATTTATATAACCAGCCAACTGTAACAAGGTTGACCGCCCAACCAAAGTTACAGAGGATTCTTATTATTTTTCTGGATGGAGATTTGTTGCTTATACCTGGATCATTCTGAGTCATTTTGTGCTACTTATACAGTTTGTACAGAAAAAAAAACCCAGAATCATCTTTGAACCTCTGTGTTTTCTGCGTCTGTGTGTGTTTGTGCATGTGTCTGTTCATGTGTTCATTGGCGTGTGCGTGCATCAGTTCTTCCAGAGGAGAGGCGTGAGCGAGGCCATGAGTGCGTACGACCTTTTCAACGCTGTCACTGGCCTGAACATCCCTGTTGTTGCGGAGGACGAGGTCGAATTCATGGCTGAGGTAAGGGAGCCGCCGCGGGCACACGCAGAGCGACTCTCGGCACAGACTCATTGTTTTTAATCCTACATTAACACATCGGCAAAAAGCTACTTCCAGGCAGTTCATGGTAAAATTTAACATTTATTTCCTATAGATGGCGCTCTTTTCTTTCTTCAGCCAGCTCTGGTTCTTTCATTTATTCCACAATGGTCAAGTGTAACTTATTAATAATAATGCAGCCCAGCTGACCCAGGCTGACAGGGCGGGTGACCTGAGATCTCTCTCCTCTCTTCGACAGATCGTGGCGTTGGAGAAGAGGAACGAGGATCACGTGCAGAGGCGTGGGAAGAAAAACTTCCCCGTTGCCTCCGAAGACGGTGGCCCCCCTTTAAAACCCGACGCCGACGACTAACGCTCACATCCCCGTCCCCCCAACCCTTTCCCCGGCTCGCTCGCTCGTCACGATCCCGCCGTGCTCTGGGGGCAAAAAAAAAAACGCTGTAAGGAGGAGATGGACGGAGGAGGAAGACCCAGAAACTCCAACGTCCCCCGCACACACACACAGGCCACCCATCGACCACCTCCTTTTAAAGGGGCTGGATGTAGCGCCCCCTCCTGGCCGCAGGGGGAATGATTTGGCGTCGCGCATCCGGGCCGCTGAGAGGCTCCAGCAAGGTTTTCTGAAGCTGAGACAACATCTTGTATCTTGCTGATGTTGGTCCTTAATGAGATTTGCAGTGTGTTTTTGTATGAATCATATTTTAAAAAAAAACAAAAAAAACATAAAACTTCTCCCACAGGACCTTGTCCACCAGCTGTAACCGCTGGGGAGCTTTGTTCCAACCCTCAGATTTATTTTAAATTCTTGTTGGGAATTGAAAGATTTCAGGATGAATTTTGGGGGATGTGTTTTGTGAAATGAGCAGAGAAAAAAACAAAAAAACAGACGGGAACATTTTTTTCTTGGGTTTGAATATTTGAACAAAGCTTCAGTTTTGTGTGTGACCTTGTGTGGAAACAACGTCTGGAGAAAGATTCCTGACTGCAGGAGTAGAGGGGTGAAACTAGCGTAACGTCATATTTTAAAGTGATATAATCCTAAAGAAAAAAATTAAAAATACCAAATGCAATATGTGGTTAAATATAAGCAGTAAATATAAACTAATAGCTGCTGCTTTTAAAAGAGGGGAAAAAAGAGACACCGGTTCAGTGTTCTGACGCGTCTTTCTTCATTTGTCGTTTGTCCCGGGTCTCCGCCTCCATCTCTTCATTCCCGCGCCGCCGCTGTCCTTCCCCGTCCATCAGGCGGCGTCCTTGGCGTTTGGGAGGCTGGGTACGATAGACGCCGGCAAGCTCGCAGGGCGGCAGGGCCGACACAACAAACTAACAATATGAAGTAAATCCAAGTGCTCAGAATATGCACACGGTGTCATACATGTGCAGCCTCTGTCTGATCAGTGCTGTTTTCATGCCTCACGCTACAGAACATAAGTGTCTTTTTTTCTGTATTTAACTTAAAAAAAAAAAAAGCTAAATAAGTTAGAGTCTGAATTTGGCAAAACTGAAATTCAAACCAGAGATTGGTGATAAATCTGACGCCTGATTTCAGCAGTTTTACAGTTTCGATGCTGGAGGTTAGAGACGGTGTCGAGGCTCAGCCCTGACCTTTGACCCTGTATTTGACCCCCACCAGAAGCCGTCAACGGAAGTCCCACGTGCATGCATCTGTCACTTTTGTCAAAGCAGAAGACACAGGAAATGTTACGGCAGCCGAAGAGCAGCGCAGAGCAAACATTTGTTGAATAAATTAGTGATTTACTTTAATGGTAAAACGAGGGAACCAGATCTGACCAGTAGCCTCTTGCATTGTTTAACTTCAGTTCTCTGGAAGCTTTAGTCACTCGCAGATTGTTGTGTGTTTTTAAATAATATTAATATCTGGGTTTACAAGTGAGAGGGTTTTTTTTCTCTCTGTTGGGAGGTTTTCAGCCTCCGAGGCTTCACATGATGCTGGTCTTGTGGTGGGTGTGTTGTTTTTGACCTCATCATGTGTGAAACTGCCTGCAAAAGCCAGTGGTGACAATAAAAAGCATGAGACCAAAAACTGTCTCCGTCAAATTTCTGTTTTTTAAATCAACACGTTTTCATGTTAATGTACCAGATGAATACATGAAGGTTTATTTTCTCTTCAGCACAAAGTCGCTGAAACTTTTCCCTTTGAATCGTTTGTTGTTGTTTTTTCTGCAGTCTGAGCACGTGACCCTCGGTATGTCACATGACTCTCAAGGGGCCTTCCTGCTAGAGTCTTTCAAAGTAAGAGTTATCAAACACCCGAGGCACCGAATCTTAATTTTGTTTAAAAGGTGAAATTCTGTAACTAAATACTGACATTTTTAAAACTTGGTGTTAAATGTAACAGTTCAGAGGCATAAACAATTTATTTGTGATTTAAAGTTCCTTTTTTCCCTTTAGTGTTTATTGAAGTACAAGCACTAATCTATTGAAATTAGCAAAACATTAGGGAAAAAAGGAGAAACCAAAAAAAAAAATCAATACAGAAAAAGGAAGTTAAAACGTTTAAAGAAGTCAGGTGATTATAAAATGATAACATTTGAGAAAAATAACACAGGAACAAAATTGAGGACTAATACTTATAATTACAAATTGTATGAAATTATTCACAATGCACTCAGATCCCTGAACTAAGGTTCAAGCACCATCTGAACACTGAAGGGATTCACATGAGGCAGAGATGACTGAGAACATGTAAATAAATTATAGAAGAAAATAAATCAGTTAAAACAGTACCAGGATAAAGCATTAGTACAAAAAAAAAAAAAATAATAAAGTAAATTTATGTGCACAGTGAACGTCAATGAAATTATGAAGGCAAAGGAGCACAAGATCTTTAATGGCAAGATTTTGTGTTTGATCATGACCCACAGACCTATTCACATTTCATTTTATTTTAGTATTAAATATTAATAATGTGCAAAACTTAGATTTAGTTGTTGTCTAGTGTTAATATTTGAATTTAAAGATGTAAATTGGTTCTAATTTTTTAGAATTTTTATTTTGGTTGTGAAAGTTTCCTGCTTTGATTTATATGCATGTAAATATATATATATATATATATATATATATATATATATATATATATAAATGTGTGTGTGTGTGTGTATATGTATATGTATATATGTGTATATATACACACATATACACATATATACATATACACACACACACACATATATATATATATATATGTATGTATGTGTATATATGTAAATAACAGAACCAGGAGAGTCCTGGTGTATTTACTGCATCTATGCATTGAACAGAACTTTGTTAATCCAGGGCAGAAAATTTTGTTTCAAAAATAAAGACAAGAAAAAAAATACAAACTCAAAAAAATCAGTAATACAGAAAATACCTATGCAAAAGTTGATCAAATGTATTGAAACCTACAAATTTGGGGATATACTGACTTATTGATAATTCCTGAGTAAAGTGTTTTTGTTTTTTTGTGAGTATTTACGTTTAACACCAATAAAACAGTGGTGTGATATAGATGGTAGAGAGACTGAATCTTCTATTATTAACTAAGGTTTTAGGAGCAAATCTGATCAGATCTCCTGCGTTTTTTCTATTGGATCAATTGAATTAAACTGTAACTTCATGTCACTGGCAATCCTCCGCCTCCTATGAGTTTAAATGGCTCCACATGAATAAATTTTTTCGTAGGAGATTGGGCCCATTTCTACATGATAGTAGCCGCGTGTCTGTCACATATATCAAACACTAATTCATAATAATTAAATAGATTGATAAATAAAACCTCCGCTTTTACCCTGAAGGCTGGAACCGGAAGCGCCGTTTCCCCCGGCACGGCTGCTCCGGCTAACAGGAAGCTAAACCGAGCCAAACCGAGCCAAACTCGGGGAAACGCTCAGGAGGTCGGGACAGGTGTGCGAGGATGAGCGAGGAACACTACCTGGAGCTGTGTGAGAACCCGGTGCAGTTTGAACACGCCTCCAGCGTCAACAATGTCTTCTTCGACGAGGCTAACAAGCAGGTGAGCTAGTTAGCATCGGTGTGGCTAACGAGGGTAGCTAACCGCTAGCGCTAGTTTGGGAGGTTTTTAAAAAGTGCGACCGAAACCGTCTCGACAAAAGTCAGTGGTTTTAATAAAATTGGTCTTAATTCGTCCCCTGTGAGGTGTGTTGGCTTTAAGTGGTATTTCAGTCGATAATCGATAATTAATAGGTTCAAAAATCTGTGACGGGAAATAAACAACTTTAATTTTCTTTAACCATATTTAGAATGTAAATGTAAATAAAAGTGGTGTTAAAAGTACAATTACGGCATTAGAATTAGACAATAGTACTAGTGCTAAAGTGTTACGTAAAATAGGATTTTCTTGTGTCAACGACTGAAATATGAACCAACACAAACGTGTCCAGAACTGGAAATGTAACCAGTTATATTGACCCTGAAAAATGTTAATACGACTCAGGTTGTTGTTACAGTTACAGCATGGGGGTGTATATATAGATAGATATAGATAGATATATCTATATATCTATCTATATATATATAGAGAGATAGATATATAGATATATCTATCTATATATATCTATAGCTATCTATCCATCTCTATATCTATCTATATATATATATATATATATATATATAGATAGATAGATAGATAGATAGATAGATAGATAGATAGATAGATAGATAGATGTATATATAGATATGTATGTATATATACATTGACCCTGAAAAATGTTTCAGGGTCAACTCAGGTTGTTGTTACAGTTGCAGCATGTGTGTGTGTGTGTGTGTGTGTGTGTGTGTGTGTATATATACATATATATATGTTGGTTTTTTCATTTAATTTGTAAGCCGTGCTAACCATTATCAAACCATTCGTTGGTCCCTTCAAATTATCCCCGCCGGCTTTGTTTTGGATGTGGTGTCCACCCCAGGAAGGAAAACACCTAGACCTTACCCCCCCCCCAAAAAAAATCCCTGTCATTATGACTTTTGCTCGGACAAACGTGAGCTGGTTTAATTAGTCGACTCACTGTTTCTTCAGGTGATTTAGTAGATTGTGCTGTTTCCACCGCACGACCGTGCCCAATTCTGTTTGAAAGGCAGGCGCATTTCACAGGTACTTGTTCTTCATACTCAACGTTCTGTTTTCCGGGTGCAGGTTTTTGCAGTGCGCTCAGGTGGAGCCACGGGTGTGGTGGTCAAAGGCCCAGATGACAAGAGCAGCGTTGCCTTCAGGTACAGTAACACTTGCAGGACATATCATTATACTTTACGTTAGTAAAAACACCACTACAACACTGTAGAAATACTCCATCATCAGTAAAATTACTATCAACAAAATGTACTTTAAGTATCCTAGTAAAAGTATTTGTAAACCTGCTTTTAACTACTGTATATATGTAGATAGTTTAGTCTGCTGCTTCCCAACCTGGGGGCGAGACCCCTCAAGGGGATGACCAGGTGAACCTGAGGGGTCCTTGGATGATTCATGGGAAAAACGAAGAAACACAGTTCTGATTTCAAACATTTGTATTTACTTTTAAGAAATGTTCCCTTGTCATTGCAGTTATTTGTGAAATAATTTTCCCTCTTTCCCTCTTTACAAACTGTTATTTGAATTATATTCATCCGAGAAGTCTAGCGGAAACTAGACTCTTTTTTTTTTGTATTCTATAAGCTCATCATATGTTTTCTCACTTAAAATCTCAATCTTAAAATTATCTGGCAAATAAAACAGTCAAATAAATGTAGCGGAGTAGAACAAAATAATCGTTAAGATGGAAATTCTCATGTGAAGTAGAAATATCTCTAAACTTTATTCTCCACCACTGACAATGACGATGCCCATTAATTGTGTGAGATCTGCATTTCCCTCTTCAGAATGGACGACAAAGGAGAAGTGAAGTGCATCAAGTTCTCCATCGGAAATAAGATCTTGGCGGTGCAGAGAACCTCAAAGTCAGTGGTGAGTTCTGATGAGCAGAACCACAGCGAGGCTGTCGGGTCAGATGTTCTCCCAGTTGTCACAGGCTTATTTGACCGCTGACCGTGTTTTGTTTGCAGGATTTCATCAACTTCATACCCGACTATCCGCACACAGAGTTCACCCAGGAATGCAAGGTGTGTTACATGCTCTCTGTATTTGCTTTTATTATCCTAAGCTCAGTTTTCAGTTTAGAAGAACTTCACCGGGTTCTGAGAAGAATCAGCAGTTTAACGTGAGCTGAAAAAGAATATGAACAAAGAGACACGGTGGCGGTAACTTTGCTTAAATGGCTTCTTTTTGTGTTTGTGTTGTTTTGTAAACAAAGCGTATTTGTGTTTCTTTTGTTTCGTCCCACAGACGAAGAATGCCAACGTTTTGGGTTTCTGTTGGACCAACTGGAATGAGATCGTCTTCATCACCGACCAGGGAATCGAGTTTTACCAGGTAGTCTGGACTCGGTTTCAGCAACCCGCCCATGAACAAGGGGGGATGAGGTTTGAACCTGGACACTTAGCCCTCTGTTTTCTTTTTTTGTTTGCGTGTTTGTTCAGGTGTTCCCAGACAAGCGCAGTCTGAAGCTGTTGAAGAGTCAGAGCATTAATGTGAACTGGTACCAGTACTGCCCAGAGACCGCCGTCATCCTGCTGTCCACCACCGTGCAGGGGAACATCCTGCAACCCTTCGCCTTCAGGGTGGGTGGTGGGGGAGTCTTTCCTAAACACTGATCTTTTTTTATTGATTGTAGCCTAAGTGTATTATTCTATTGAGGCCTAATCTTACTCACATACACATTATGAACCTTATAATTCTAGATTATTGTTTTTTTTTACATGACTCCTCACAAACTAATTTGTTTTGGCCGCTGCTTTAACTTTATAACATTTATATATTTATATATTTATTTAACATCTGTTTTCTATATAAAGTTTCTCTCTCACTTATTCCCTCTTTTTCCTGTAAAATACTTAGTAACTTCCATTTCCTGATACATAAAAACAGTCTGTTTGCCATCATCCTAACAGCCAATCACATGGCTGCAGTTTAATGGATTAAAAGCATTAAGTCGAATAAATGTCATAGTGTATAAGTTCAGCTTCACACGTTGTATATTCCGACAGTGATGAACCAATAGCCGCGGATGCGGTCGTCCATATAGCTCAGTTGTCGTGTAAACTCGGTCTCATGGTGTTTCAGAGCGGGACCATGGCGAAGATGTCCAAGTTTGAGATCGAGCTGCCGGTTGTCCCCAAACCCGCCAAGCTCAGCCTGTCGGAGAGAGACATCGCCATGGCAACGATGTGAGCACGCTGACCTTTCTGTGTCACTCATTGATCTATTTGTCTTTTCTCTGATTGCTCCTATATTGATTGATGATGTCTGTTTGTAACACCCCCCCCCCCCTTGTAGTTATGGTCAGCTGTATGTGATGTATCTGAAGCATCACTCGAGAACAGCAAACAGTCCGAGCGCAGAGGTGGTGCTGTATCACCTACCAAGGTACACACACACACACACAGATTTAACTGTTCTCCTGCTTTTGAGATGATGTGGTGAAAATGCACAACAGATGGACACGAAATGATTCAGGGTACACTGTGTGTGTGTATGCGTGCAGGGAGGGTTCATGTAAAAAGAGCCATGTGTTGAAACTTAACACCACAGGGAAGTTCGCTCTGAACATCGTGGACAACCTAGTGGTGGTTCATCACCAGAGCTCCCAGGTCAGTGTGTGTGTCTGTGTGTGTGTTAATATTATAACTGTAGTGTAACTGTGCGTTTACCGGAGGGTGTTATTCATTTTGTGTGTGTGTTTGTCTCAGACGTCCCTGATCTTCGATATCAAGCTGAAGGAGCCCGACTGTGCCGTCAACACACACCAGCCTGTCCTTCCTGCTCGGTCCATACACCCCTACAGGATACCACTGTCTGGTAAACACACACACACACACTTCCTTCGTCACATGAGCCCCATTCAGACTGGGTTTATTTCTCTAGTGCTGCTCGGTGATTTTAATCCTTCTTGGGGGAGTTTGTTGGTAGCTTCCTGTGAATCAAAGCTCATCATGTGTGTTGCTTTAATGTCGGGTACAGGAAAGTGCTGCTATTTTAATTTGAGCCCTGTTTTTTTTAGCCTCTATCCGTTTCCACTCAGTCAGATTGTCTCATTAGAAGCAGGTGAATCAGCAGTGACCAGCTCCTGTCTGCAGTGTAGCCGTGGATGTACAGACAAGTGTCACTGGATCGATGTGATACTAGAGGAGACTTAAAAACAGCAGGATTCTGAATGGAGCTCTGCAGCCTCTTTTCTCCCCTGGTTTCTAAGTAGATTTCTAAAGCTGTTATTTTTGAAGGGAGGGGAGGAGGTGGTTGTTTGGGTCTAATTCACCTCACACGATGTCTTTTCTTTGGTTTGCTCTTCCTCTGCAGGTCCAGCAGTCGTTCCTTCTCAGCCTCCAGTTCCCTGTCAGCTCTGTATCCTCATGTTTCATGGCTTCGACAAGATTCGAGACTGAATTAAAGTCGTTGAACTTTTTCTTTTTTTTTTTTTTGTAATATTTTCTCACACTGACCTTGACCATCACTCCAGACTCTTCCTCCTGGAGCGTCTTTCAACCAGACATCATCATCAGCGCCAGTGAAGGTGTGGAAAACACACACACACATGCAAATGAAATATTAACACTTAATGCTCAAACTGTACAGAGTGCGCATCAGTTGTGACGAACGGCTCGTGGTTTAAAGTTAATTTGGAGACCACCAAAATCCAGGGGGTGATGGTGGCTGAGTTATTTCATTATAAATAGAGACACGCATTCATTGTTTAAACATACATTTAAATTAAATGTCCCGAGGAGGCAGCAGTATGAATGCACGCAAATCAAAACCAAGGTGTTTCAACATCACAGTGTCAGCAACAGTGACCTCATCGCTGTGCACATGACACGAGCCGACGAACAGCCGCTTTAATTCAGTTCAATTCAGATTTATTTCGATAGCTCTCTATCATAACAGACGTTATCTCAGGGCTCTTTTCATATACAGCAGGTCTAGACCGGACTCTTTATAGTTATTATTTACAGAGACCCAACGTTTCCCCCATGAGCAAGAAAAACTCCCTTTAACAGGTAGAAACGTTGAACAGATCCTGGCTTGTTGGGGAGCTTTTTGATGGAAATAAAAACCAGAGCCGTTTCTGTAGGAACTTGCACCGGTTGTTATTTCATCCGGATGCTCACAGCTTACGACATGCTCGTGTGTGTGTCAGGTTACCTGTGGTACCTGCAGGTGAAGCTGCCGCCCACCGTCAACCTGCTGCAGGACAAAGGCAAACTGATGGACTTCCTGTTGCGGCGGAGAGACTGCAAGATGGTCATCCTTTCAGTCTGCTCGCAGAGTACGTCCATCCGCCTACCTTTGTTTTTACAATGGTTTGAGTGAACTGTGACTGTCCACATACACACAGAGTAAATCAGTGAAACAGCCTGAAGCGGCAGGAAACGTTGACCCACACCAGACAGAAAATCGACATCAAATCGGTTTATTTAATAAAAAGGAAACAGAAGGGGAAGGTGTAAAATCAAATGTTGGAACTCAACAGGTTGACTTTTCTCTTCTCAGTTCTGGAGGGCGGGGAGAGGGGGAGCCTCCCCGTCGTGGCCACTGTCTTCGACAAACTCAACCAGGTGTACAAGGAATACCTGGAGGCGGAGCAGAGCTACACTCTGGTGGGTGAGCACGCACTCTCAGCACGCCCGCGTCCACGTGACGCCTTGTCGCGTCTCAGACCCGTCTCAGACCCGTCTCAGACCCGTCTCAGACCCGTCTCGCGTTATGTTTGCAGGCGATGGAGTCGGGTCCGAGTCGAGGCAGCACGGCCCAGAAACGTCCGGTCAGAACTCAGGCAGTCGTCGACCAGTCGGACATGTACACGCACGTCCTGTCATCATTCACAGAGAGGAAGGTACGCACGCATGCACGCACGCACGCACACTACCTAACATGCGCTTTCCCCTCGTTCTTCTGTTGTTTCATGGCTGAAGCCTCCTGTTGACGGTGGAATTTGTCCTGAATTCTTCCTGGGGCGACCACCTCAGAAATATTCTCAACGAACAAAGTGTGTTCCCACATGTTAAATCAAATAATGTTTTTTCCCCTCAGTTTTTTCATTTTTTCAGTGGATGAATGTTAAAACAACAACTCATTTTTCAGGTTTTTTCTGGTTTGGCTTGGATTTACTCAAAAATTGTCAAATTGTTTAATATTTTCTATTCCAAGGTAATGTGTCAAAAAATATTTATAGTATTTACCTTTTTTTTCACTTGTTTGATATAATGATACAGTTTTGCCACCAACATTTAAAATGAAATTTCAGTATAATCATCATACTTTTTATGTTTATTTTTCTTGGGCACAAAATGTTTAATTCAGGTTGAATTTTTTTTAAGTTTCCCTTCAGATTCAGATGCAGATTTAATTTAACTTCTTTAATTGGATATCAACGCTGGGGCATAAATTCTGGAGAAACTTAGTTTGAAACAAACAGTAAAAGATTGAAATCCCATTTATATGTGTGGTGTTTTTCTGCAGGGGGTGTCCCACAGGTTTGTCATAGCTGTGCTGATGGAGTACATCCGCTCCCTGAACCAGGTCCAGATCACTGTGCAGGTAAAACCGAGCAGAGTGACACCTCGCCGGTCACCTCTTACAGAAAAAAATAATAAATTATCCTCGTCTCTTGTCCAAACTTTACACTGAACTCTGTTTTTTCAGCATTACCTGTACGAGCTGGTGATTAAAACGCTGGTGCAACACAACCTCTTCTACATGCTGCACCAGTTCCTGCAGTACCACGTCCTCAGTGACTCCAAACCACTGGTGCGTTCCGGCCGCAATCCAGATGCATGATAGGAAGTGTAGGATTCACTGATTTTAGCGCTTGACCTGTATGAGGGACTACATGTCTGTCTGAAGGTGGAAATTTTAAAATGATGGAGAACCACTCTGAATGAGCACAAAGTACAACAGTAACTAATTATTATATTTATTAGTGTAACAAGGGTTTGTGCGATTAATTATTTGATCTATAAAACAAAAAAAACTAACTTTAAAAAGCCTCATTGGAACTAATGTTTACCCACAGTTCAAAACCGCACTAACGATCATGTCTAAGCTGGAAACAGACACATTTCAGCCGGGAAAAAAAAGAGTGTCTCCATATCAACGAATTGTTTCGGTCCTAAACCCTTCTAGACACCAGGTCTAGTTCCTGTTATTGTGCACCATCAGTCCAGAGCTCAGGAATGACCCATGTTTACACGCGACTGTTCTGACACTCTTTTTTTCCCTCTTTCTTGGCCTCAGGCCTGTTTGCTTCTGTCGCTGGAGAGTACGTATCCTCCCGCCCACCAGCTGTCGCTGGACATGTTGAAGGTACCGGACAAACACACACACACTCGTTCAAACTTCCACTGTTGTAATCTGAATTCATTTAATGTCCGTGTGTTTCCAGCGTCTGTCCACGGCCAACGATGAGATCGTTGAGGTCCTGTTGTCCAAGCAGCAGGTTCTGGGCGCGCTGAGATTCATCCGCAGCGTCGGTACGTTGACCTTCGTCCATCTATCGAGGGGGGGGCAGCTGTTGTTCAGCTGCAGCAAAAGTCTAAATCAGTAATTCAACATCAGTCCTTTTTAAATTGGCATTTTTTTTTAGGGACAAGAATCACAAAAAGACTTAAAACTGCACAAATTTTAGGAACAAAACTATAGATGCATTTTTTGTTGTGTTGCTTTATCGTGATACTCACTGACATGTCATGTGTGACGCGATGCTGGTTTCCTCCGGGCAGGTGGACACGACAACGTGTCGGCGAGGAAGTTTCTGGACGCGGCGCAGCAAACCGGGGACCAGATGCTGTTCTACACCGTGTTCAGGTCGTTCCAGCAGAGGAACCAGCGGCTGAGAGGAAGCCCGGGCTTCAACCCTGGTGAGGGGATGCACCCCCCCCCCACTACCACCACCACACACAAATTACAAAAGAATGTGTCACTGTCCAAATACCTATGGATCCAACTATTAAATTTCCAGACCTTTCTTGTGTGTGTGTGTGTGTGTGAGACCAGGAGAGCACTGTGAGGAGCACGTCAGCCACTTTAAGCAGCTGTTCGGGGAGCAGGCACTGATGAAACCCTCCACTGTGTGAACGACAGGGCCAAGACAAGCGTGACTTCGCCGGGAGGGGCGACACAAATCGTCATGGACTCGTATGTTTACAGGCATCACTACCATGGCTCATGTTTCCACCAACAATTTAATCCAAGGTCAGAATCATGTGAATCTTTATAAACAAAACCTGAATATGATCAGATGAAAACTAATGTGGATACATGTGTGCATGTTAACATACTCACTGCAAGAGGCTCAGGTGATGTGGGCAGGGCCAGAGGCTGCACCTGTGAAGATCGAATAGAATGTTGAGACTGTCTGCATGAAAACTCTGTACATATGAAATGAATGAGTTGAAATGTTTGAAGCTGTTAACTGATACTGAAAATAGAAATATATACTGTATATACACATTATAAATCTGTACAGAAAATAAAACCGATTTTTGTGGCGCATTCATTTGGGTTTGACTCTATTTTCTTTAATCCAGTAGGAGTCCAGTAAAAAAACGTATAAAGTAAAACAAATGTCATAAAACATCATAGTATAATAAGTTTAAAAAAATCACAGTATAGGGAGTTAAAAAATTCATAGTATATTAAGTCATAAAAAGTTCATAGTATAAGTAAAAAGGTCATAGTTGAGTAAGTAAAAAAAAGTCATAGTATAGTAAGTTAAAAAAGTCATAGTGTAAGTAAAATAAAAAGGTCATAGTATAAGTTTAAAAAGTCTTAGTAAGGTAAAAAAAAAAGTCACAGTGTAGTAAGTTTAAAAAGTCATAGTAAGTTAAGTCAAAAAAGAGTAATTGTATATTAAGTTTAAAAAGTCATAGTAAATTAAAAAAGTCCTAGTAGTGTAAAAAAAAAAGTCATAGTGTAGTAAGTTAAAAAGTCATAGTATGATAAAGTTAAAAAAATTCATAGTATATTAAGTCATAAAAAGTCTTAGTATAGTAAGTTTAAAAAGTCTTAGTATATAGTAAGTTTAAAAAGTCATAGTAAAGTAAAAAAAAGTCATAAAAAAAGTCATAGTGTAGTAATTTTAAAAAGTCATAGTAAAGTAAAAAAAAAATTGTATAATAAGTTTAAAAAGTTCATAGTATAAGTAAAAAGCCATATTAGAGTAAGTTTAAAAAGTCATTAATGGTAAAAAAAGTAATTGTATATTAAGTTTAAAAAGTTATAGTAAATTAAAAAAGTCATAGTATAGTAAGTTTAAAAAGTCATAGTAAAGTAAAAAACAGCCATAGTAGGGTAAGTAAAAAAAAGTCATAGTAAATAAAAAAAAGTCATATAATAAGTTAAAAAAGTCAGTAAGTTTAAAAAGTCATAGTAAAGTAAGTAAAAAAGTCACAATATGATAAGTTAAAAAATTCATAGTATATTAAGTATAAGAAGTTTAGAAAAAGTCGCAGTATAATAAGTGAAAATAGTTATAAAGTTAAAAAAAAGTCATACTAACTTTAAGAAATGTCATAAAAAACATCACAGTAAGGAAAAAAAAATCAGTATAGTGACTTAAAAATTTCATATTATAATAAGTTTAGAAAAGTCACAGTATAATAAGTTAAAAAATTCATAGTATACTAAGTCATAAAAAGTTCATAGTATAAGTTAAAAACTTGTAGAGTAAGTAAAAAAAAGTCATAGTAGAGTAAATTTTAAAATTCATAGTATATTAAGACAAAAAGTTCATACTATAAGTTAAAAAGTCATAGTATAGTAAGTTTAATAACTCATAGTAGAGTAAGTAAAAAAGTCATAGTGTAAGTAAAATAAAAAGGTCATAGTATAAGTGTAAAAAGTCATAGTAAGGTTAAAAAAAAGTCATAGTGTAGTAAGTTTAAAAAGTCACAGTATAATAAAGTTAAAAAATTCATAGTATATTAAGTCATAAGTCTTAGTATAGTAAGTTTAAAAAGTCATAGTATACTAAGTTTAAAAAGTCACAGTAAAGTAAGTTAAAAAAGTCATAGAGTAGGTTAAAAAAAAAGTCACAGTATAATAAAGTTAAAAAATTCATAGTATATTAAATCATAAAAAGTCTTAGTATAGTAAGTTTAAAAAGTCATAGTAGAGTAAGGAAAAAAGTCAGTAAATAAGTTGAAAAGTTCATAGTATAAGTTAAAAAGTCATAGTAGACTAAGTAAAACAAAAGTAATTTTATAGTAAGTTTAAAAAGTCATGTTAAAAAAAAGTCATAGTATAGTAAGTAAAAAAAAAGTCATAGTATATTGGGTCATAAAAAGTTCATCGTCTAAGAGACATTGATAGAGTAAGTAAAAAAAAAAAGTCAGTAGAGTAAGTCATAAAAAGTTAATAGTATAAGTTAAACAGTCATTGTAGGGTAAGTAAAAAAAAGTCATAGTATGATAAGTTTAAAAAGTCGGACTAAGTTAAAAAAAGTCATAGTGTAGTAAGTTTAAAAAGTTCATAGTGTAAGTAAAAAAGTCATATTAGAGTAAGTTTAAAAAGTCATAGTAAGTAAAAAAAAAATAATTGTGTATTAAGTTTAAAAAGTCAGTAAATTAAAAAAGTCATAGTATAGCAAGTTTAATAAGTCATAGTATAATAAGTTAAAAAATTCATAGTATATTAAGTCATAAAAAGTCTTAGTATATAAAGTTTAAAAAGTCATAGTAAATAAAAAAAAGTCATAGTATAATAAGTTAAAAAAGTCAGTAAGTTTAAAAAGTCATAGTAAAGTGAGTAAAAAAGTCATAATATGATAAGTTAAAATATTCTTAGTATATTAAGTCAAAAAGTTCAGCGTATAGGTTAAAAACTTGTAGTAGAGTAGGTAACAAAAAAAGTCATTGTATAATAAGTTAAAAAATTTCATAGTATATTAATTTTTTAAAAAAGTCATAGTAATTTAAAAAAAAATCAGTATAGTGAGTTAAAGCCGTAAAACGTCACAGTATAATGGGTCAAAAAATCAGTATAGTGAGTTAAAGCCGTAAAACGTCACAGTATAATGGGTCAAAAAATCAGTATAGTGAGTTAAAGCCGTAAAACGTCACAGTATAATGGGTCAAAAAATCAGTATAGTGAGTTAAAGCCGTAAAACGTCACAGTATAATGGGTCAAAAAATCAGTATAGTGAGTTAAAGCCGTAAACGTCACAGTATAATGGGTCAAAAATCAGTATAGTGAGTTAAAGCGTAAAAGCGTCACATTATAATGGGTCAAAAATCAGTATAGTGAGTTAAAGCCGTAAAGCGTCACATTATAATGGGTCAAAAAATCAGTATAGTGAGTTAAAGCCGTAAAACGTCACATTATAATGGGTCAAAAAATCAGTATAGTGAGTTAAATCCGTAAAACGTCACATTATAATGGGTCAAAAATCAGTATAGTGAGTTAAAGCCGTAAAACGTCACAGTATAATGGGTCAAAAAATCAGTATAGTGAGTTAAAGCCGTAAAACGTCACAGTATAATGGGTCAAAAAATCAGTATAGTGAGTTAAAGCCGTAAAAACGTCACAGTATAATGGGTCAAAAAATCAGTATAGTGAGTTAAAGCCGTAAAACGTCACAGTATAATGGGTCAAAAAATCAGTATAGTGAGTTAAAGCCGTAAAACGTCACAGTATAATGGGTCAAAAAATCAGTATAGTGAGTTAAAGCCGTAAAACGTCACAGTATAATGGGTCAAAAATCAGTATAGTGAGTTAAAGCCGTAAAACGTCACAGTATAATGGGTCAAAAATCAGTATAGTGAGTTAAAGCCGTAAAGCGTCACAGTATAATGGGTCAAAAATCAGTATAGTGAGTTAAAGCCGTAAAACGTCACAGTATAATGGGTCAAAAATCAGTATAGTGAGTTAAAGCCGTAAACGTCACAGTATAATGGGTCAAAAATCAGTATAGTGAGTTAAAGCCGTAAAGCGTCACAGTATAATGGGTCAAAAATCAGTATAGTGAGTTAAAGCCGTAAAACGTCACAGTATAATGGGTCAAAAAATCAGTATAGTGAGTTAAAGCCGTAAAACGTCACAGTATAATGGGTCAAAAATCAGTATAGTGAGTTAAAGCCGTAAAACGTCACAGTATAATGGGTCAAAAATCAGTATAGTGAGTTAAAGCCGTAAAAGCGTCACAGTATAATGGGTCAAAAAATCAGTATAGTGAGTTAAAGCCGTAAAACGTCACATTATAATGGGTCAAAAATCAGTATAGTGAGTTAAAGCCGTAAACGTCACAGTATAATGGGTCAAAAAATCAGTATAGTGAGTTAAAGCCGTAAAGCGTCACAGTATAATGGGTCAAAAATCAGTATAGTGAGTTAAAGCCGTAAAGCGTCACAGTATAATGGGTCAAAAAATCAGTATAGTGAGTTAAAGCCGTAAAAACGTCACAGTATAATGGGTCAAAAATCAGTATAGTGAGTTAAAGCCGTAAGCGTCACAGTATAATGGGTCAAAAATCAGTATAGTGAGTTAAAGCCGTAAAAAGCGTCACAGTATAATGGGTCAAAAATCAGTATAGTGAGTTAAAGCCGTAAACGTCACAGTATAATGGGTCAAAAATCAGTATAGTGAGTTAAAGCCGTAAAAGCGTCACAGTCTAATGGGTCAAAAAATCAGTATAGTGAGTTAAAGCCGTAAAACGTCACAGTATAATGGGTCAAAAATCAGTATAGTGAGTTAAAGCCGTAAAAGCGTCACAGTATAATGGGTCAAAAATCAGTATAGTGAGTTAAAGCCGTAAAACGTCACAGTATAATGGGTCAAAAAATCAGTATAGTGAGTTAAAGCCGTAAAAGCGTCACAGTATAATGGGTCAAAAAATCAGTATAGTGAGTTAAAGCCGTAAAAGCGTCACAGTATAATGGGTCAAAAATCAGTATAGTGAGTTAAAGCCGTAAAAGCGTCACAGTATAATGGGTCAAAAATCAGTATAGTGAGTTAAAGCCGTAAAAACGTCACAGTATAATGGGTCAAAAATCAGTATAGTGAGTTAAAGCCGTAAACGTCACAGTATAATGGGTCAAAAATCAGTATAGTGAGTTAAAGCCGTAAAAAGCGTCACAGTATAATGGGTCAAAAATCAGTATAGTGAGTTAAAGCCGTAAAACGTCACAGTATAATGGGTCAAAAAATCAGTATAGTGAGTTAAAGCCGTAAAACGTCACAGTATAATGGGTCAAAAATCAGTATAGTGAGTTAAAGCCGTAAACGTCACAGTATAATGGGTCAAAAAATCAGTATAGTGAGTTAAAGCGTAAAGCGTCACAGTATAATGGGTCAAAAATCAGTATAGTGAGTTAAAGCCGTAAAAAAGCGTCACAGTATAATGGGTCAAAAATCAGTATAGTGAGTTAAAGCCGTAAAACGTCACAGTATAATGGGTCAAAAAATCAGTATAGTGAGTTAAAGCCGTAAAAAGCGTCACAGTATAATGGGTCAAAAAATCAGTATAGTGAGTTAAGCCGTAAAACGTCACAGTATAATGGGTCAAAAAATCAGTATAGTGAGTTAAAGCCGTAAAAGCGTCACATTATAATGGGTCAAAAAATCAGTATAGTGAGTTAAAGCCGTAAACGTCACATTACAATGGGTCAAAAAATCAGTATAGTGAGTTAAAGCCGTAAAAGCGTCACAGTATAATGGGTCAAAAAATCAGTATAGTGAGTTAAAGCCGTAAAGCGTCACAGTATAATGGGTCAAAAATCAGTATAGTGAGTTAAAGCCGTAAAACGTCACAGTATAATGGGTCAAAAATCAGTATAGTGAGTTAAAGCCGTAAACGTCACAGTATAATGGGTCAAAAATCAGTATAGTGAGTTAAAGCCGTAAAACGTCACAGTATAATGGGTCAAAAATCAGTATAGTGAGTTAAAGCCGTAAAAGCGTCACAGTATAATGGGTCAAAAATCAGTATAGTGAGTTAAAGCCAGAAACGTCACAGTATAATGGGTCAAAAATCAGTATAGTGAGTTAAAGCCGTAAAAGCGTCACAGTATAATGGGTCAAAAAATCAGTATAGTGAGTTAAAGCCGTAAAAGCGTCACAGTATAATGGGTCAAAAAATCAGTATAGTGAGTTAAAGCCGTAAAAGCGTCACAGTATAATGGGTCAAAAATCAGTATAGTGAGTTAAAGCCGTAAAAGCGTCACAGTATAATGGGTCAAAAAATCAGTATAGTGAGTTAAAGCCGTAAAGCGTCACAGTATAATGGGTCAAAAATCAGTATAGTGAGTTAAAGCCGTAAAAAGCGTCACAGTATAATGGGTCAAAAATCAGTATAGTGAGTTAAAGCCGTAAAGCGTCACAGTATAATGGGTCAAAAAATCAGTATAGTGAGTTAAAGCCGTAAAACGTCACAGTATAATGGGTCAAAAATCAGTATAGTGAGTTAAAGCGTAAACGTCACAGTATAATGGGTCAAAAAATCAGTATAGTGAGTTAAAGCCGTAAAAGCGTCACAGTATAATGGGTCAAAAAATCAGTATAGTGAGTTAAAGCCGTAAAAGCGTCACAGTATAATGGGTCAAAAAATCAGTATAGTGAGTTAAAGCCGTAAAAGCGTCACAGTATAATGGGTCAAAAATCAGTATAGTGAGTTAAAGCCGTAAAAGCGTCACAGTATAATGGGTCAAAAATCAGTATAGTGAGTTAAAGCCGTAAAACGTCACAGTATAATGGGTCAAAAATCAGTATAGTGAGTTAAAGCCGTAAAAAGCGTCACAAGTATAATGGGTCAAAAATCAGTATAGTGAGTTAAAGCCGTAAAGCGTCACAGTATAATGGGTCAAAAAATCAGTATAGTGAGTTAAAGCCGTAAACGTCACAGTATAATGGGTCAAAAAATCAGTATAGTGAGTTAAAGTAAAAAGCGTCACAGTATAATGGGTCAAAAATCAGTATAGTGAGTTAAAGCCGTAAAACGTCACAGTATAATGGGTCAAAAAATCAGTATAGTGAGTTAAAGCCGTAAAAAGCGTCACATTACAATGGGTCAAAAAATCAGTATAGTGAGTTAAAGCCGTAAAAAGTCAGAGTATAATGGGTCAGAAAATCAGTATAGTGAGTTAAAGCCGTAAAACGTCCCATTATAATGGGTCCAAAAAACAGTATAGTGAGTTAAAGCCGTAAAACGTCACAGTATAATGGGTCAAAAATCAGTATAGTGAGTTAAAGCCGTAAAAGCGTCACAGTATAATGGGTCAAAAAATCAGTATAGTGAGTTAAAGCCGTAAAAAGCGTCACAGTATAATGGGTCAAAAATCAGTATAGTGAGTTAAAGCCGTAAAAGCGTCACAGTATAATGGGTCAAAAAATCAGTATAGTGTGTTAAAGCCGTAAAACGTCACAGTATAATGGGTCAAAAAATCAGTATAGTGAGTTAAAGCCGTAAAACGTCACAGTATAATGGGTCAAAAAATCAGTATAGTGAGTTAAAGCCGTAAAACGTCACAGTATAATGGGTCAAAAAATCAGTATAGTGAGTTAAAGCCGTAAAACGTCACAGTATAATGGGTCAAAAAATCAGTATAGTGAGTTAAAGCGAGTTAAAGCCGTAAAAAGCG
>CM029125.1:19868988-19888988 GCA_016859345.1 Istiophorus platypterus
GTACTAGTAGTAGAAGTAGTAGTATTAGTAGTTTTGGAAGTTGTTAGTGCCAGTTCACGGCAGCTTCCAGCCGGTCAGCCCGGTTGCGGTTGTTCAATATATATATTTTTTTCTCTTTTTGACCCGACTGAATGACCGACTGGCGCCGCCTTACAGTTCTGTTATGAGCTGCTGAGGTTCGATTCGTTTTGCTCATGAGGTTGCTTGATAATAAAAATAAACAGAGACGAAAACGTACGAGAAGAAAAACTTGCTATATTCATCCAAACGCGACTAAGATTAGCGTACATGCCATCCGCCCCTCAGGTGGCGGGGTCGGGACCAGCGACCGATCCGGACCCTTTCTGCTGCGGATACGTCCGGTCAGGTTGGAGCGGGGGGGGGGGTTCAGCCCTTTTTAACTTGTGTTTGTTTGTGTGTGGAGTAGGGTTAACACAGTTCAGGAACACAAAGTCACGTTGCACCGACGCCCACCCAACCCGTCCGTCCGTCCGTCCGTCCGTCCCTCCCTCCGTCATCTACCTCCTTCTGGAAATCAGAGATACAACTGAGGGGTTTAATTTATTATCATTGTTTTTTAATCCGTTATACATGTGAAAATTACAACTGATTGTCAAATGCACACCGAATGCATTAACACTGGATTTGACAGTGTAGGTCAGGTGTTTTCTGTAGGACAAGCTTTTTATTACTACTATTATTTTTTTAGCTGATCTTGTCTCTGATAATTCTGTCTGTAAATGCACTTTAACATAGGAGAAGATGGAGCTACCTAGGAACATCTGTGCTAATGTAGTCCAGGGCCAACTCAGTGTACTATGATAATACTGGAAGGAGACTAGCTAGGCTTGCTATGAGCTGCTATTAATGCAATGTTAGCTTAATCAACTTGTCTGCTGTGGTCAGTTAGCCCAAGCCAGGCCTGTGATTTGAGCCTGTGGTTGATATCTAAGGGGCCCACTGCACAAAGCTCAGGCTGAGGATAAGAGCTAACGAGGGCTAGCTAACCGTGCCCGAGTAATTAAACCCAGTTAAGGCCACGGCAGCTTGGTTAGCTTCTCTGGTCTGGTGCGTTGGCCCTAGTTACCATGTTTTTGACCCTTTAGCTAATAACTAAAGCTAGCTAGTGTTAGCCCTTATATAAGCTGTGCTGAAGATTGAGTTTTTCTTGAATGCATGATAAGGTTTATTGTGCAAACCATGCTGGCAATGATTAAGCCCTTGCTACCATTTTATGCTGTTGTTGATAGCGAGTTAGCCTCAGGTTAGCTCTAGTTGGGCCATTGTGCGAGCCAACCCAGTTAGGACTTAGACATGTTGGCCCTGGCTAGCCGTGTTTGAAGTCATGCTAGCTATTTAGCCCTGGCTAGCTCTGATTTGGCCCACAGAAAAGAGGCTAGCAAAGAATTAGGCCCACTAGCCCTTTCTTTTTTTTTTTTCTTTTTTTTTTTTAAAGGAAGACATGGGATTTTAAAGGGTTGCCTACAGTGCTGCTCATCTGTTGTTTTAATGGTTGCAGTTAAAAAGCGGAGGTTGAGGTAAACTGAACCTGGGTCAGGTGTTAGCGGGGATAAACATTAGCACACCGGAGGCCCTGTGATAAACCCTAAATGAACACTAGGGGGCGACGATAAGAGACAGGTGGGAGTCACACACTTTCGCACATATACACCAAAAAAAAAAAAGTTTGATTTGTTCAGTTATATATATAAAAAAAATCCACAAGAACACAAGAATTCCCCTCCCTACACCTAAATATCACCGATAAATCGCACACACGCAGAAAAACAAACAGAAAATACTCAAGCATCACGTGCCACATGTTCAACGCTGTACACACATGGAATCAACTGAGAATGATTTTGAATGAGAAATCGTTAACACACGGACCGACTCACAGGTGGCGTCGAGGGATGAAGGGATCAATAGTGTGACGGGTTTAAAAAAACAACACAACATGGAGAACACAGACTGATCAACACTATTATCTGCCCTTTGAAGAGTTTTCACACACAAATCCGTTGCGACTTTGTCAAGTTCGTGAATGTTTTTGTGTGTTTGTGAGTGTGTGTGTGTTCTGTTTTGTTTGTTTGTTTTTTTTCCCTCCCCTGAGCCAGCCTTGAGATGGGGGGGTCGGTGCGGAAGCGAGCCGAGAGGCGCCGAGGCACCGGCCTCGTTCGCGGGGCTTTTTTTTTTCCAGTTACAAAAGGCTTCCTCGGCCGAGCGGCGGGAGGCGACCGCCGGCCGTCCGGCGGCGGCCGATGACACGGAGCCCCCCGCCCCCCGGGTCCGACTTTTATCCAGAAACATCCGAGATGGAGGTGCGGGGGGATTAGTGGGGGGGCTGGTGAATGCTGAAATTTGAAAAAGCTGTTGTGGCTGACGGGGCCAAGAAAAAAGAAAAAGAAAGAGTTCCCCACCCTGACTGGTTGGTTTCTCGAAGGCGCCGGTTCAGATGTTGAGGTCGGACTGTTCGCTCTCCGGAGCCCGGCCGTGGCTTCAAATACAGGAGAGTAATGGCGGACACCGACGGGTCCGTCTCGGCCCTCCTCCGTCTCTATCTGTGTCTCCTAAGTTGATCATAAATTCTCAAACAGAATCTAGAACAATAATAAATCGTAACTTTATTCTTTTTTTATTGCTGAAATATAGATTCCCCGCACAAAAAAAAAAAATAGTAATGCAAATCATTGTCATCATAAAAAGCTATAAAAATTAGATCCATCCTCCGTAATAATGCAGATAAAGATATAGCAAAAAACATCATAGAAGTAGGACTAGTAGTAAGGCACTTCAAGAAAACGAGGTCTTCGTCTTTCTATCAAAAAAGTTTTCTGGGCTGGTTTTTGCATCGTCGTCCTCGTCGGCGGCAGCGTGGCGCCGTTCCGTCGTATTGGCACTGCGGCGGCGGGGGCGCCTCCTCTCAGTCCACCCCCACCAGGGGGGGCTCCCCGTTGGGCAGGATGCGCTCCAGGGAGGACTTGGCATGGATCTCCAGCAGCCCCTGGATGAAGCCCTCCGCGGGGGCGGTGGCCACGGCCTCCCCCGGCGGAGGGCCGGAGGAGGAGGGCGACGGGTCTTCGGAGACGCAGGGGTCGGGGGTTGGTTTCAGGTCGCCGGCCGTGGAGTCGTCACCAGTAGTTGTCTTTGTGTCAGTAGCTTGTGGGCCGGGGGTCGCGCCACCGGACGGCGGTTGCGTTGCGCC
Source organism: Istiophorus platypterus (assembly GCA_016859345.1). Taxonomy (NCBI): domain Eukaryota; kingdom Metazoa; phylum Chordata; class Actinopteri; order Istiophoriformes; family Istiophoridae; genus Istiophorus; species Istiophorus platypterus. Next base: position 19,872,194 of record CM029125.1, read on the forward strand.
GTCTGCGGAGAGTTCGGGTTCCTCCTCGGCGCCCGGTTCTTCGGGGGCGATGGCAGGCGGTTCCGAGCCCACGCCAGACTCCACCGGTCCCGCAGGGTTTTCCTCCTCCGCCGCGGCCAACTCCGCCTCCAGCCGACCCTCGCCCTCTTCTTTCACGTCGTCCTCCTCCAGATCCTTGGTGCCGGTGCCGGCGCCGGCGCTCCCGCACTCGCTCTCGTTCTCTGAGGGCGGGCAGGTGGAGGTTGGGGTCGGGGCGCAGGAGTCGCCGTCCTCGCTGGCGTCATCGTTGGCGGCGGAGGATCCGTCGGCGCCGCGGGGCTTCAGGTGGATCCTCTGGTGACGGACCAGGCTGTGCTTCAGGGTGAACGTCCTCTCACAGGTTTGACACTGGTAGGGCCGCTCACCTGGAGACAGGGGAGGGGGGGGCATTAGAACCCGGAACCTAGAACCTAGAAACCCAGAACCCAGAACCTAGAGATACTGTAAAAAGAAGATAAATGTTCATCTAAACCTCCAAACTATTGTTGTGTGTGTGTTGCTGCATGCTAGTGTTGTTGTGTGTGTGTGTTGTTGTGTGTTGTTGTTGTTGTGTGTTGTTGTCGTGTGTGTTGTTGTTGTGTGTGTGTGTTTGTGTGTCCGTACCTGTGTGCGACCTCATGTGTCTGGTCAGGTCCTGTAGGGACCAGAACCTTTTGCCGCAGACGTTGCAGATCTTCTTCCTCTTGTCCACTCTTCCTCCTGACGCCTCTCCTCCCTCCAGGCTCTTTGGTTCCGACACCTCCTCGTCGCTCCTCTCCTCCTTCTCCTTCTCCTCCTCCTCCCCCGCCGACTCCCCGCTCTCTCCTGCCTCGCTCTCGCCCCCCTTCGCTCCTCCGTCCTCCGCTTCCGTTTCCATGTCCTTCTTCAGCTCCTCTTCCTTCTCCTCCTCAGCGGGCTTGGCAGCGTCTCCTTTCTCCGTCTCTGTCGGCTCCTCTTTTGCTGGCAGAGGGTCCTCTGCCGGGGTGGGGGCCGGGGCCGGGGCCGGGGCCTCCTCGGAGAGGTGCGCCCTCTCGTGGCGGGCAAGGGTGGTGGCGTAACGGAAACTCTTCTTGCAGACCCGACACACGTGTTTGTACTCGGGCTGCTGCTTCGCCACAGGGCTGCTGGAGGAGGAGGAGGCGGCGGTCGTAGCCATTTTCTCGCTCTCCTCCTTCTCGGGGCTCTCTGTTGCTACGGGGAGAGCAGAGGTAGAGGATGACGATGAGGATGAGGATGAAGAGCCCTGGTCTTCCTGAGCAGAGCCTGCTGGCGGCGAGAGCTTGAAGTCGATGAGCTTCTTGCCAAAGTTCAGGTCCAGGCTCTTGTTGCTGTGGCAGTCGTCATCGTCGGCACTCTCCACCTGGACAAAATGCCGCAGGTCAATACCGATGGGACCGCTCACCGACAACCGACTTGCGTGAGAACCGTGAGAAATGGGAGAACCGGTTGCAGTGGGGTTTACCTTGGCGCCGCTGCCTGGCGGAGGCGGCCTCGTCTGTGCGTCTCCGGTCTCCGGCGCCCCCCGCTGGTCCGGCCGCTCCGGGGCCTCGGTCTCAGGCCGCTCGGCGTCATTTTCGTCTGGACCAGAACCTGCGGGACAGACATCAGTCAGTCCAGATGATGACTGGGCCACGACAAACCTACACGGATCTGTCATCATGGTAATGCAACAGAGTAACGAGGGAATAAAACGTTTAAAATGACAGTTTTAACTTCTACACATCAAAAAGTTCCATCTGGATAAAACGTCCCAAATATTGATTAAACTTAATTAAAACAACAACATCAACAAAAACATAAAACCGAATCTGTCACCGGTCTCTGTTTCCATTCACCGACCTTGGCTCTGTTTGGGGGCGGGGCTAGTTTTCGTCAATCCTGCCCCCTTTTGCTCTGAGGGGGCAGGGCTCTCCGCAGTGGGGGCGGGGGCGGGGACGGACCCTGAGTCTGTGGAGATGGCGCCGCCGCTGAGGTCTTGCGCTTCCGGCGCAACCTGCTCCGTCTCTGACTGACTCTCTGTGGGACACAGTGCGATCAACACGATCAATACAACCAATAAAATCAACTGGATCAACACTTGTGGTATTAATAGTCAGTGGTCCCCAGCCTGAGGTGCTGGGCCCCAAACAGAGGTCACTGTATGAATGTAAAGGGTCTTGAGATGATTTAAATGGAACTAAATTGAAAAAAAAAGCTACAAAATGAGGCTTCTTTTCCCTGAAAATACACACGACTCAGTTTTATATTACAAACAAAACCGCCCAAAATACAATAACGATGCAATAACATTAACATAAAGAGAGAAGCATTAAAGATGTGACACAACGTGCTTCTCAAAAGTTAGTCAAAACCAACATTTTGACTTTTTTGTCTTTTTCGTTTTATTTCTCTCCTATTTCCCCCATTTCCTTCATAAATCTTATCGCTGTTAGTTTCTTTCCTCTTTTTTATTTCTGATGATGTAATGTTGAAAGGCGCCGTGTCGAACCGACAAAATCCGCAGGCAGATGCGAGAGTGGGAACATCTAGACGGGATCTAGCACGGAGATAAATCTGTCCGACAGGTGAAATGCGAGCGTTTCCCGACCTGCGCTCTCGTGCGAGCCCTCGTCTCCGTCCTTCTTTGCGAGGGCACCGTTGCGTCGCAGCGTCCTGTGGGTCACGCCGTGTTTCCTCAGCAGGTGGCGCTCGCAGTTGGATTTGGTGGAGAAGAAGGCGTCGCAGCGCGGGCAGGGGAACGGCTTCTGACCTGAGGAGGGGGAGGAGACGGAGGACGTGGATGAGCAGACGACACCTGGACCAACCTCCGTCTAAAACCGCTTATTAGCTGCCATCAGTGACTTTATCATCGTTGTTGTGAGATGAAGAAAACAAGCAGACGCAGCTTTTTACTGTTGGAGCCGATTTAACTACTTTAGATACAAGTAGGGAGGGTTTAGTTCCGCGGTGTGAGTGTGTGTTTCTGTTTTATCGGTGTGCGTCTCTGCTTAACCGGTGTGTGTTTCTGTTTTATCGGTGTGCGTCTCTGCTTAACCGGTGTGTGTTTCTGTTTTACCGGTGTGTGTCAGCATGTGTCTCTGCAGGGAGCTGGCCCAGGGGAAGACTCGGGGGCAGAAGGGGCAGGTCATCTTCTGGACAGAGTTGGAGTAGGCGTTCTTCTTCCCTTTGGGCACTGCCGCTGCCGCCGGCTTCGCCTCCTCCTTCCCTCCTCCTTCCTTCTCCTCCCCCCCTCCTGCTGCTCTGTCGCCATCTGGTTTGAACGAAGCCTCAGTTTGTCATCTGTCCCTAACGCTTACATCACTGATGCCACCTGCCCGAAGCCGGCCCTGCCCCCCTACCTCTCTTTCCTCCCAAGTCGGCGGCCCCCGTCTGCAGGTAGGTGCTGAACTTGTTGGCGTCGGTGGTCGCCAGCATCTTCTCCACGCTGGCAAACTCACCGCTGGACTCTAGGTCGATGCCACCGCCACTCACGCCGCCCTTCTCCTTCACCGCCGAGGCCGGTTTCTTCCTGGACCGTTTTCTGTGGGACGAAGAGGAGGAGGAGGAGGAAATCAGGGGGTGACTGGTTGTTCAGTGGGACTTTAACTTTCTTTAATTTGGAGCCATCTGGTGGCATTGAGTTTCCTAATCAAACTTTGAATGTAATAGGAAACGTGAATCTAAGGTGAATGTAAATTCAAGGAATTCAAGGAAGCTCAGACCTGGACGACCCCTCAGACGCGTCGTCACTCTGCGTCTCCAGACCAGCGGAGGTTCCCGGAGCGTCGGCGGCGGCCTGGGGTTTGGCCTCCAGTGCGGCGGCCTCTCTCTTCAGAAGGTCTGGCGCTCCGGAGACAGAGTGGATGATCTGAGCGATGGAGGCCAGAGGGGGGAGCTCTTTCAGGGCGGCAGAGGGGGAGGAGGACGTGGAAGAGGCCGGCTTGGGCAGCAGCGGTTTCAGGCGCTGGGCTCGCGCAGTGTTGGCGAGGGTGGGGAGGGAGGCGGGGGGAGGGGTGGATCCGGGGGGCAGCTGGTAGCAGCCGAGCTGGGGGTGGGGGTGTAGAGGCGGCAGGGCGCTCGCCGCCTTCTCGTCCTTGGACAAAGCCAGAACGTGCTGCTGCTCCACGATGCCGCCGCCGCCCTGCTCCGTCTTGATCTCCTTCTTCTCCACGTTCACCCCCTCCCTCCGCTGCCTCTTGCTGGGGATGGACAGATCGATGGGCTGGTCCAGCACGGAGCAGTCGAAGCTGGGGGAGACGCTCTCCAGTTTGACCCCAGGTGACCCCGCCCGACTGCCGGCTCCCCGGCCCTTGGCGGAGAAGTCCAGCGGCTGGTCCAGTTCTGCAGGATAAGCCACGGTGGCCAGCTCCTCCACTTTCACCGCCTGGAGCACCTGGAGCGGAGGCTGGCCGAGCCCGTTCAGCATCTGGTTGACCGGGGCGGCTCGGGCCGAGGTGACGGTGGCCACGGGCGCGGCGGCCGGCTGGAGCGTGGCAATGTGCTCTTCGATCTCCCTCTCCTGCACCTCGGGGTGCTGCTTCAGCAGGTGGTGGATGCAGTTGCGTTTGGCCAGGAAGGCGGCGCCGCAGCGCCTGCACTCAAATGGCTTCCTCTGGCAGCCGTTGTGCGTCCGCAGGTGGATCTGCAGTGCCCGGTAGGTCTTCAGGTCCTCGCCGCAGAACCGGCACGTCGTCTCAGCTCCAGCGCAGCCCATCTCCGTGTCCTGGGTGGGGGTGGTGGTCGCGGCCGTGATGTTTGCCGCGGTGCTGGAGGTGACGTACTTGATGTTCTTCTCGATGTCCTTCCTGGAGGTCTTCGCATGCTTCTTCCTGAGGTGGCGCTCGCAGTTGGCTTTGACGGTGAAAGGATAGAGGCAGACCCGGCAGACGTACGGTCGCTCGCCGCTGTGCGTCCGCAGGTGTCGGATCAGCGTAGCTTTGTCTGGGGCCACGTAGTCGCAGATGTTGCACTGGTGCGGGAGGATGCCAAGGTGGAAGCGCATGTGAGCCTGCAGGACGCCGGAGAGGGCGAAGACCTGGTCGCAGAAGCGGCACGGGAACGAGCCCTTGGTCGAGCTGGCGTTGGCGTTGTTCCCCGCTTTGGTTCCGGACTTCCTCCCGCTAAGCCCCGCCTCCTCGTGCACGGCCGTGGTGGTGGCCGGCGGCGAATCGGATAGCGGCGTGTGAGCATCGCCCATGCACTCAGCATCCATCTGGCCTCCGTTGCCGGCCGAGGAGGAGGAGGAGGATGAGGAGGACGAAGAGGATGAGGATGAGGGAGGCGTTTTGAAGAGGGTGGGGGTGGGGGGTGGCAGGCTGGGGCTGATGCAGCCCAGTGAGGCCTGCTGAGAGCTTTGGAGGGGGGGTGGAGTCGTTGCAGTGAGGCTGGAGCGAGGGGTGATGGGGGGTTTGGGCTTGAGTGGAGGCATCGCCTTCTGACCCTGCACTTGGCCTGGTTGGGGGGGGGGGGGGGGTTCATTAATGTCTTGCAATGCTGTCGGAACATTTCTTAAATCTACATATAGAAACTTTAAGTAATGAATTGACTGATTGATCAATTAACACCCACCTTGACCTCCAGTGAATCCGGGAGCTTTGGCCAGAGGCGGGAGGGTCAGTCCGATCTGATTTGGCGCCGCGGTCGCCACTTTGAGGATCTGCTGGATGTCAGCCAGCTCCATGATCCCGGCGCCGCCCGCCTCGCCGGGCTTAGTGCCTGACGATGCGGCGCTGGCCGTGGCAGCCGCCCCATCGGGCTGCAGCAGGAAGCCGGTCTGGAAGGGCTGCAGGGACAGAAGGCTGAGGGCGTCTTTCTGGGACAAGCCTTGCAGGGCGGAGGCCTCCAGCAGCGGGATGCTGAGGGCCGCCAGGCCGCCCACGCCCAGCCCCAAGGTCAGCCCCAGACCTCCAGACAGGTAGGCGGAGGCCGGCTCCTGGGGAAGGCTGGAGCAGGGCGGCTCCACGTGGATCACCTTGATGCTGTCCAGATGGGCCTGATGGATCTCGTCGTCCGTGGGACCAGACTTCACCTGGGAAATGAAGACAGGATTTATTAGAGACCTTTTCCAGAGTTGAGTTTCTTCAGTCCTCATGTATTTTACGCAGCTACGACATTCGTTTACTTTTGGGAACATTTTCTATTCGCGCCCTGACATCTGGAACTAGAACATCTGTTGTGCTGTAAAAAAAAAAAAAGAAAATTAAAAAAAACAAGCTCTTTTTAACGAAACTACTTCTTATATCTGACAAAAAAAACCCAAAAAACAAAAAGGTCAAAAAAATGCTGGTGTACTAGAGAAGATTTGTGCGACACATTCTAATCCTGACGTCTTCCTGAACATTCACGTTGTGTGTGTGTGTCACCAAATTTTGGTGAATTTCAGGATCTTAAAGCCATGCGGTCACTTCATTTCCAAAGCTCACCTTAGAAATGTGCTGAAGTCCAAGTGCGTCCAGGAAGCTGGCCTGCCCCGCAGGCAGGGCTCCCTTCCCCATGTCCTGTCCGCCGCTCTCAATGCCGTTTTCCGCGGCCCCCTCCTCCTCAGCTTTCTCCGTCCTGTCGTCCGTGTCAGCGGTGGCGGGCTTGTCGGGGTGGGAGTCGGTTTTGTGGAGGTCAAGGGCAGAGCGAAGAGGGAAGGCCTTGTCGCAGCATTCACAGATGAAACGGTGGAACTTGCTGATGCAGCGGCGGAGGTTGGTCTCGCACCAGACCTGTACGGAGACGAGAGAAGGGGAGATGGGGGTCGTTGAAAAGGGACGGCGTGATCGGCGGGACCGTGACAGGAACATGATTTTATTATCTAAAGGTTTAGGAGGTCTAAAACTGGCGGCGTGGCCCATGGATACCTGCGCAATGTGAGCGAACTTCTTGCAGGAGAAGTCGATGAAGGCCAGGTCGTTGAAGCCAGTGGGGATGGAGGGGTTGTTCTGGATGAAGGGGCGACCGCTGGGGTCCTGGGGAAGGAGCTTATGAACCCCCGCATTGTGACGCAACAGACCGCGATGAGTCCGGAAAGAAAGGCAGCAGAGATCACACCTACAGGCACACAGCCGGGGGGGGGGGTGTTAGACAGGCTGGAAGCAACTAATCGTCTGGTTTTCATTCATGTTTTCTTGAGACTGTCACTCTGGGAACCAGGAACGGGAACAACAACAAAAACAACATCAACAAACATCAAAAACACGGCTCAGCTACAGTTTTAGCTCGGCACTCGTGTAAAGAAACTTTTACTCTGACCGACGGCTGGTAGTTCGACCCGTTCGTGGCCCGTTCCGCGTCTTTACTCGGTTCCGGTCAGTTCTTGTTGCCTACGAATCCAAATTTCCTTTTGGACATGGACCAGAGCAACTAGAGCTGCAACGATCACCAGCAGAAAAATTATTTGGTAACAAACGACTTTTTAAAATGTTTTTATTTTATTTTTTTATTATTTTTATATATATATTTTTTTTCTTGCATCATTTAAAAGTGAATTTTGTGATTTGAGTAATGTGACATACTTTTTCTACTTTCTACCGTTTCACAGCTTAAAAGGAGAAAATAATTGAGAATTTTAAATCGGATACTAAAAATGATTCTATTTGTTGAGGATGATAATCTGCAGATGAATCAATAAATGCTAATAATGTCGGCTGCTGTGGGGCGGAATGACTGAGCGTCTCCCTGCGGCCACAAGGTGGCGACGTTCCTCCATGTGTGTGCTCGTGGTAGTGCGTGCTTCCTCCACTGACCGTGTGAGGTTCGATGGGGATGCGGTTGAGACCGGGGTCGGTCTGCGGAGCCTTTAGGGGGCTCAGACCTGGTTTCAGGCCTGGAAAATGGTTTAAGTCGACGCACAGAAAAAAACGATGCGTTGTGTGAAAACCGCTCGTTTCAGCTGAACACGCCTCCAGTCAGCTGTTTAACGCGCCTCCATTTTGGATGATGCGTCTACACATGGGTCCTCACATGTATAGACGTACATACGTGCGTGTGTTTGTGTGATAACCTGCTCTTGTTAAGCGCTGAGAGGACAGCTGCTCAATGTCTGCCGCAGTCACACACTCTTATCACATCCTGTCGAAGTGTGTGTGTGTGTGTGTGTGTGTGTGTGTGTGTGTGTGTGTGTGTGTGTGTGTGTGTGTGTGTGTGTGTGTGTGTTTTTAAGATGTGTGTAATCCCCTCAGACGAGTTGTCAGGAGGATATTTGGAGGGGTGGGGGGGGCAGGAGAGGGGACATCCACACACTGTGGACCATATGTGGACCAGCACTTGTTGACCTCTCCTCCTCCTCCATCTTCATCCTCAGGAAGTCAATCAATGAAAAAAAATTTGCTGGTTTAAGCCTCTGAAACGTGACGATTTTCTTTTTTTGTGTGTTACTCCCCGTTTGCTGTCGTTCTGTTTCCTGTGCGTCTCCATGAACGGATGATTGCGAACCTGTCCATTCTGTATTAAAAAAACAAAAACAAACGTCCTCGAGTGACAAACGACTCGCCGCCGAAGTTGCTCGAGGAAAATATCCGGTCGTCAACGCCCTGAACGTGGCTTTGGTCACCGCAGCGACAACCATCGTTTTGATCGTCGGCCGATCTGAAGTTAAACGACGCGGCGTTTGAGTTCATGTAGAACTTAAGGGAGAATCTTATTTGCTTGGGATCAGTTTGTGTTTTCTCTTTATAAAAGGAGACAACGTGACACAATTGAGCCGCTTTTCTGACCAATGCTTCCTTTAACTGTTTGTGAATATATCTCTCTGTGTGGATTAACGTACGAGCAGAGAGAGTGGGCTCTGGCATCTCATCCTATATTAGATTCATTTTTATTTTCCTGGTAGGACCAGTGTGTTTGGGACACTGGTGGAACAGCAGTGGACTGGTGGCGTCATTTTCTTCATTTTCTTGTTTCTTTCCCGGGTTTTGTTTCTGCTGATTAAATGCTGTAAGTAATTATATATATATATTAAAAAAAAATGGGCCTGTTCTCCAAATGTCTTGTTTTGTCTGATCAACAGCACAAAACCAAAACCAAAACACATCCGCTTTAGTATCATGTGACCAGGAAAACTATAGAGAGACCATGCTTGCCAATGGGGGATGAACAGCTCTTTCTGCATTGATTAATCTCTTTTTCTTCTTAATGACGGGAGGAATCGCTTCAGTTGCCACGTCAATAAAAAATGTCAGAAATGTCTCCATTAGAAAATAACGATTTTCATTATTGATTCATCTACTTTTTTTGTGAAAAATGTTTGGTTCTTGGAGCCAAAGTGGCTTCAAATATCATCAAAGGTCTCTCTCTCTCTCTCTCTCCCCCGTCCCTCCATACTCTCCCCCTCTCTCCATCCTCTCCCTCTCTCCCCCCTCCATCCTCTCTCTCTCCCCATCCTCCCTCTCTCCCTCCATCCTCTCTCTACCATCCAGATCCTCTTAGAAGCTGATTAGTGAGGATTTACAGCTAAATATTCCTGCTGCCTCCATAACGAGCTCAGCGCCACATGATGCTCTTTCTTTCTCTCCGTCTCTCTCGCACTCTCTCTCCGTCTTTCTATATTTTTCACTCTCCCTCTCTTTCTGTCTTTTTCTCTTTTGTTCTATCTTTTTTGTCTCGTTCTTTTTCCATCTTTTTCTTTTCTTATTCCTCTTTTTCTCATGTGCGCCATTTTTCTCCTTCTCTTATTTCTTTCCTTCTTTCCTCCAATCTCTCTTTTCTTTCTTTCCTTCATTCTTCTCTCCTGTTTTCCTACCTTCCTTTGTTCTGTTCTGCCCTTTCTTCCTTTCCTTCTTTCATTCCTTTCCTCCTTCCCTTCCTCCCCTCCTTTCTTCACTTAATTTTCCCTTCAGGTCTTTTCTTAACCTTCTTTCACCATGGCAACGGGCCCAGCCGAGCACGTCCTGAGACCTCCTCCTCCACCCTGTGACTTATTAAGTTGTCCTCTCTCTCTCTGTCATTCTCTGCCTGTCTTGCCCATTGGTGACTTATTAGCCGCCTCCTCTGTCTCGCTCTCTCGTTATCCATCCATCCCTCCATCGAAAACCACAACATGATAAACTGTCCACTCAGTCACTTTTTCATTCAAATGGCAGAAACACAAACTCATTGCAGTGGTTTAAAGGCAGGAAGCAGGGGATTGTGGGAGTCTGAGCTGTGTGTGTGTGTGTATGTGTGTGTGTACCTCAGCGCGGTGTCCGGGTGAGTGTCCATGTGGGCGTCCAGCTCCAGTCTGGAGCTGCAGGTCTTGAAGCAGATCGGACAGGGCAGCAGCTCCTCCTCCGACCCACGAACCGCCGCCACCGACTCCTCCGCCGCGTCGTCCACCACCTGAGCACCGACATCACCGTGTCATTGTTTGGGCCAAAGATAAATGTTGCCACCATTCTTCAGACAACATAATGTTAAAACCCTGAAGTGGCACAGATATTTTCTTGAGCCACAATCAGACAGGATTCCTGTCTCTAAATGTTCTTGGTCCTGCTGCGTTTCATCAGTTCAGTGTAAAATGTGACTTTCAAACTGCAACCAAAGAGGCAGCAGAAACAATTACATCCACCAGGAGAGCTAGAGCTCATTGAATGTTCAGTGACAGGAAGCTGCTGCTGTTCTGATTTCTATTTTTTGCCTGTATTTGTTAAATACAGGCACCTTTACAAGATGCAGAATGATCAATTAGCAGTTCCTGTTTGGAGTTTAGTAATAAAGTACAGAAAACAATCACTGTATCTCTGTGATACTGAAGGAAACTTAAAACAGCAAAGATTCTGAATGGAGTTCTGCAGCCTCTTGTTTGTCTTGTCTTTTATCGTCATCTGACGAGCGTCCACGTCTATTCAAGACCGTATAATGTGATTTCGCGGCATTTAAAATCCCATCCGGAACAATGAGTTAAATTACCAGCGACACACGAGGAATATTTTATCCCCCATACCACCCCCACCATACCCCCCGTGACATTAATCCCGTCTGAATGGTGCTTTAGGGTTTAAGCGTGCGCTCCTACCTTCTTGCTGGGTGGCTCCTCTCCGTTCTCCTCCTCTGGCCCCTGCCTCCTCTTGACGGACGGACGGCGGCGTTTGGTGGGGGAGGGGGGGCTGACGGGGAGCAGGCCGCTGGCCGGGTCCTTCTCGTGGATCTTCATGTGTCTGAAATGTTAACAATGAGGTTGAGTTTTAAAATAAGGCACCAAACCTCCATCACCTGTTGATCTGAGCTCTGTGGTGTTTTTAGGGTTTTTTTTTTTTTTGTTTTTGTTTTTTTTTTTTTTAATCTCCAGGAGAAGATGGTGCATGTCTCGAAAAACGTCCTCACAACCTGAGTGTGGCTAAAAAAAACCTGAAAGTACGAGAGACTCTGGCGCAGCGACCCTACACGAGAGGTGACGAAGGCCCGAGGTCAGAGGGCCAGTGGCATTGTTGGCAATGTAGGCAGCAAAGGAGAATGTGTGAAATAATAATAATGATAGTAAAAAGACAATATCTCTGGTTGTGCTGCATTGATTTTGATCCTTTTTATTAAGAAAACTGCCCGTCCAGGTCTGACAGTGTCACAGGAAGGAAAATATCAGCTAATTTACAGTGCTACTGAATCATCTATGGTTATGTTTTAAGTTGCATGTTTCCGATTTAGAACAAAAAACAAAACATAAAATAACTTTAAAAAAAATATATATTTACTGACGAGGATTCTCACAGCCACAAGATGCTCCTCGGTCGTATTTTCTGTTTCATTGCTACGTGATAATTTAAGACATAAATGAAGTGGAGACGACACTTTTACTGAAAATTAAATTTAAAAAGAGGAGGAGGACAAGAGGGAGAAAGTTTAAGGTCAAAGAATCAGAGGAGTGAAACCAGTCTCCAGAGAAATCATTAAAAAAAAAACAAACACTCATATCAACGAAGTTATTAATGATGATGAGGAGGAGGAGCAGCTCCTCTTTCTCCTCCAGCTGCATCTCCTCAATGGTCAGATGGCGTCAGACATGTGAGCGTGTGTGTGTGTGTGTGTGATACTTGTGAACGTGACTAACTAGTGTGTGTGTGTATCTCAGTTTAAGTGTTAGTAGAAGTGTGAGAAAGTGCAGGCCATGAGCACGTGTTTCCAAATTTTAGTGTGTTAGAGTGTGTGTGTATATCTGTGTGTGAGACTGAGGGTGAGTGCGGGTGTTAGGTTAGTGTGTGTGTATAAAGGTCATCCAGCTAGCATGTGGCGGCAGCAAGGTGTCAGTTTACAGAAGTTCAAAGAGGAGGAAACAAGGAGAGGAGAGAGAGGAGACGAGGTAAGGAAACAGAGTCGAAACAAGGAAGGGAGAGGAAACAAGGAGAGGAGGAGTGATAGGGGAGGAAATGAGGAGAGGAGAGAAGAAGAAAAGAAAGCAAAGAGAAAAAGGGACAAGGGGAGGAGATAGAGAGAAAAAGGAGAGGAAAAGAGAAAAAGGAAAGGAAGGAAAGGAAAGGAGGAGAGAAAAGATGGGGACAGAAAAGAAGATGCAAGGGAAGAAGAGGAGGAGAGGAGGAGGTGATGAAACTGGGGTAACCATAAGGAACAGGAGGAGTCACTGCTATTAATAGGACCCAACAGGCAGCAGGCTGGACGCCCATAAGAGGTCCTGACGGAGTCAGCAGATCTGAGACCAGCTGACAGGAAGTTGTTCATTAACCAATCAGGTGAGGGAAGGGACACTCAGGGCCAATCAGAGAGCAAAGTCTTTTGGACCAAAGTGTACTGTGACCCCAGGACTGACCAATCAGAGAGCACGACACATGCAGAGTCAGCAGCCACACAATCCTGCTGAATGTGTGTGTGTGTTTGTGTGCGTGTGTACACACTCACACACACAGGTTATAAGTTTAGAAAAACCCAAACACTTCAATTCATCACACTGATGCCTCAACTGCAGTAATATCTGCAGTAAAAGTACTGAAGCTACCAATAGTAACAGTAGTTTCACTCAGTCATTTTACGCCGGTTTAACTTATAAACTCAAGACTCCGCTGCCTTAACGATGTTGTCTGATGTCACGACTTGTTGCTTTGGGAATTTACATTTACAGCAGGAGCTGAACCCAACTTTTCTTGAACAAATCTGATATTGGGCCTGTTGACCAGACACTGGTTATAAAAAACAAAAAAAAAAGGTTTATCATCATTATCATCGTCATCTTAAAAAAGAAGACTTTCATAATCTCCTCACTGCTGTTTTTAAGCTACGTATTAATGACAATGTGACAACAGATCGGTTTCCTTTCAAGCCCAGTGAAAATCTAACTGGATTTCATGAAAGTCAGTGAAAGGAAAAAACAAACAAACAACAACAACAAAACAACGTGCGTTACCATCCGCAGGAGCTCTGCAGATGTTAGGGGTTATCTGATGGAGATAAACAGCTGGCGCAGCCGACCGGATTAACTGAACCATCACAGAGGAAGAGGACGCAGTGAGGTGAGGCCTGGTGAAGAGCTCCGGCTGCGTCAGGGGTTTTAGACGCGTCTCATAATCTGATGTGAGACGGGACCAATAAAATATAAAATCCTTTCACTTTTATCTATCACCAGACGTCCTGTTAAACAACCGCCTGGTTAATAAAAACGTCTTTTATATGATTCAAACAAACTATTTCCCAGTGCTACATTTTAACACTCAAGTTACCAACCGGTCATTGTCGGCCCCTGGCCCTCAGGGGCCCCAACTCTTAACATATCAGAAATTTTTTTTTTTCAGAGTAATTTGATTAATTGCTCATTAGTTTCAGAATATTCAAAAAAATATGTGTGGGGGGGGTACATGGTGAATATTTGCTGAATGAACTTCTGTTTAACCAAATTTATGACAAAGTGCATTTCCTCCCCGGGGGAGACCCACCTACGGTTTGAACCCCCCCCCCCTTCAGCATTTCTGAGCTGTGGATAAACACTGATGTGTGGATGGAAAAAGCATCTGTCCCTCTCGGTTTCCCTCCCTCCTTTTTTTTTTTTCAAATTTACTTTCCGGCCCAGCGAGAACGTATGACACCTACAGGCCTTCACCCACACACACACACACACACACACACACACACACACACACACACAAGGATTTCATTTCACAGTTCAGAGATGCTCTACTAGAAAATGGATTCCCTCCTTTCTCCTGCTGCATCTGAACTTTCTTTTTATTTTTTACTCCATTTTCCTAAATTCGTCTCCTTGTACTGGAAACTTAAACATGTCAGATTCGGAGGATGAGAGCTCTTCATCCAGTCTTTTCCTCCCCTTCTTTCCGTGCATCGCCTACATCCAAACCCCCCCCTCCCTTTTTTTTCTCTTTCTGTTCCTCTCGGCCTTTTCTCCCCCTCCTCCCTCCCTCCCTCCCTCCCTCCCTCCTTCTCTCTCTCCGCCTTTTTGAAGACAGTCGGGTAGGAAAATCTCGCGTTTCATATTTCAAAGGATGCTCTGCTGCAAAATGGATTCCTCCTCCTCCTCCTTTCCCTCTCTCCCTCCTCACTCTGCTCCTCTTTTCCACTCTCCATCCAAACAGGCCTCCTCTTTATTTTCCTCCAGCAGCATGTAGAACCAGGCCCCCGCAGAGGCTCCGGTGTGACGTTCCTGTTTTACTACCACTGTCTCCTACAGTTTGCATTGTAAATGACCAGAGTGTGGACGGTCCAGGGCTTCGTCTGTCCTCACCACCACTGGCTTTTTTTTTTGTTTTTTTTCTCCCCATCTTATAATACGTGCAGGTTTCTGAGAAAATGACACAACCGTTTCCAGGGGCGTGTTGACGGAAATCAGCATCCGGATCTTCGCCCGCCGGCAGGTGGCCGCGTTGTTCCCTTTGCGTGAGCTCGGCTCGTCTTTTCGGGCGGAGAGGCAGAGGAGACATTTGCCAAACCAGACCGCCGGCTTCTTGCTCGAGTTAGCGCCGCGGCCAGACAGCAGAGGGTCGGCAACTGATGTCACCGCTGACCCTGAGGGTGACAGACCTCCGACTTATCACTGCTTGCTCTTTTCTATCAGCGAAGGCGAGGGGACAGCAGGTGGAGGCTGTAGTTTCTCTACCTTTCCCGCCAGCAAACGGCGGCTGGTCACGGTCATTTTAGCCTTTAGTTACTCACAAATGTCGACAGGTAATTAAAATAAATATATAAATAAATAAATAAAGATGTGATGAGGGACCTGATGTGCACGAAAGACCCAGATCCATCACTGGGAGGTTGCAGTTTCTCAATCAGCACTGTTAGATGCACTGAAACCCGATTTCTCATAGCTGCTATAAACATGATACACATGTAACATAATGTGACGAGAGTCATCAGCTTTACAGTCGGTTTCCGCTCATAACTACACAACTTTACAGCTCTGGTTCACTCTTGAGGCTCTCATGCAGCAGCCAGATGTTTTCAGGGAAACATCTGTAAGCAGCCACCGTCCAGCTCTTGGCAGACCCAGTCAGAGTCCAGCTGGTGAACATAGGGGATCTTTTGGCAGCTGTAGAGCCAGAGGTTTCCCCCAGGAGCTGGTGGAGATCTTGTTATTGATGACCTTTTTTCTCCCGATTATTTCACCTTTTATGCATGACATGCAGTTTTTACAATGCAGCGCGTGTAGGGTCGCTGCGAGTCGCATCACTGATGCCGACAGTCCTTCCTCTCGGTCTCCGCCGACTGACTGTTCGCCCCGACTCCGCCAGCGGGGGCAGCGACAGGAGGTGTCGCCGGGCACAAACACAAACAGGGGAAAAAATGATTGAGAAAACTGCGGCGACGCTGAACAGATGTCTGTCTCTGTACGTCTCTCAGCCTACAGTCATTCCTTCCTGCCCACACCTCCTCATACCATCACCATGACTGGGAAGGGGGGGGGCTCGGAGGAAAATAGGCCGAGAGGAAACCAAATATTCATCCTTCCTGCCTCAATGTAACATTAACAGGCTGCACATTTCATTAAAACGCTGACATACTGAACCGTTTAGCCATTCTACAAACTATGCCGCTGCATTTTAGACACGCAAACATTATTATTATTTTTATTTTTTATTTCTCAACCACTGGTTTCTGTTTCATTCCCTGAAAAAAAGAAGAATCCATCAGAAAGCTCGAAGGTGGATTCCAGTCCAACGGTTGTTTTCTTTATACTCTGAGAACTAGACAAGTTGACAGTACATCCTTGGTGTGTGTGTGTGTGTGTATATATATATATATATATATATATATATATATATATATATATATATATATATAAAAAGTATATGTAATTTGTGGAGCAGAAACACAGAGAATTGTCCTTTGTGCAAACCACAGCTGATGGATTTTAAAAATACACCAAGTATTGAGGGTAAAAAGTTGGTTTTCTACGCCTCCTCTAAAAGACTCTCAAATAGCTTTTGAGTCAGTTAAGTAGCTGAACTGAAACAGGCTCATTATATTAGAGACAGGCCTTTATTTCTAAACTCAAAACGTCCTCCTTAGTTTTCACATTAAAAGCCCTGCAGCCTTGCCTTTAAATGTAGGCTTTTAATGTGAATAAAATGTGAGTTTTGCTGACTGTGACTTAGCGACGATCGTGACTGCGCTAAAGATGAACTGACTGGAGTTAATATGAATTTGAAGACAAGATATCTGTTAAAAAACAAACGATGAAGCAGGATAGTTGAAGCAGGATAATGGACTTCATACTAAATTTATCAAGTTTTTTTAATCTCCTGCCATTGTTTGGCTCCTATGTGAGAATCTACAGGACACTGAGGAGGTGGTGACCCGTCGGAGCAGCAGTGACTGACTCAGGAGGAGTGGATGGTCGCTGCTGGAGCCACATGGACCCTGTGGTTAATGTTCACGGACACGTGTC
>CM029125.1:19891488-19908988 GCA_016859345.1 Istiophorus platypterus
ACTAAAATAAAACCTGTTTAAAGTTGTGTTTACAGGCTCTTGTTCATTGGTAGAAAGTAAGCATGAACAGAAGCGAGTGATTTCCCCCCTGAATCCCTGTGTTCTTTATCTTTTGATATTTGAGCCTGGCTCATCTGACTCAGTTCCTGATGTAGCAGTGATGTGATGCGACAGTGGCAACCACACAGCATCACATCTGCAGTGATGCAGCCTTTCCTGAAACTTCTCCGTTTGCTGTAAACACTGCTCCCCATACAGGAAGTGATGTGTCTCTGTGTCTGGTTTGTTTGGAATAAACAGAAGAGGAAGAAAAAGCAGGGCGGGGGGGGGGGGGACTACAACATGGCTGCAGAGATGCAGACAGGAGCGCCACCTACAGCTCAACCAGAGAATCACAGACACAGTCCCGCCCTCGGTGTTTGACTGACAGCTGGTATCCGGGGCATCTGGGGGCTCTCTCAGGGATGAACCCTGTGTTATAACGGTGTGTGTGTGTGTGTGTGTGTGTGTGTGTGTGTGTGTGTGTGTGTGTGTGTGTGTGTGTATGTTTTCATACTTGGTTGCGTCGTGCGTTGCGGCTGGGTGGGGCTCTCATGGCTGCCGTGAGTGACTTGCTGGGGGAGGGGCTTGAAGCAGAGAAGAAGAAATTAACATGATTATTTAAGATTTTCATTTTCATAACCTTGTTTATCTTTCTCGGTTTCACTTTAAAAAACAGCAAAACTTGTGAACCTACTGAAAACAAAAACAAACAAAAAAACATCTAAATATAGTTTTATTTTAATTTTCTATTATTTAGAAAATGGAGAGCAGGGATGTAAAGTATCTGAGGTTTCTATTAAATAGATTACATAAAGTAGATCGGTTTGTTTCCTTTTTTATCAAGTTTGTTTATTCACCTAGGGGAGGGGCCGGCGGAGGAGTTGGCTGAGGTGACTCCACTCTCTCCTTCTCCATCTCCTCCACCGTTGATGGTCCCTGCTGCTGACATCACCGCGGACATCATGGCGTTGATGGAGGACAGGTCACCTCCTCCTTCGGCTCCCATGACTCCTCCTCCTCCTCGGTCTCCATTCTGTAGCTTCTCTCCTCCACTCACTGTCGCCTCCATTACTCCGTTGATCACTCCTGGAAGAGGAGGAAAGATGTGAGAAAAATTTGATGTCATACTTGAGACTGTTTTAATTTGGGCTAAAACTTGTCCAATTTTGAATGAGGCTTTGTACATACCTTTGAGGTTACTGTGCGTTTTCTCCTCTGTTGGCTCCGCCTCCTCCTCGTTTTTCTCAGTGTTCGCTCCTCCCTCTTCTCGCAGCTCCTCTGTGGAGTTTTCCATAACTGCTGAAATATGAAAAAAAAAAAAAAAAACCCACACATTTAACATATGTACACACAACTTTTGCTCTGACTTTGTTAGAATTAATTGTCACACCAAACTCCACTGAAAAATTGGCAATTTAACATTATTTGGCACACCCTGCCTCTTGCTCAATGTCAGCTGGGATTGGCTCAAGATTCCCTCACAGCCCTCACAGATAAGCGGGTATAGCTAACGCATGGATGGAAGGAGACCAACTACATTAAAAAATCTGTTAGTTAATGTTTTTCAACATATTAGTAGACATTAAGAGCTTATACAGTATGAGATTAGAAAGGTTATCAATCATCAGTGCCTTCCAATAACTTCAGCCTATGAAAAACCCATGATGCAAGAATCTGTGTCAATTAAAACACATTTTACTACCTTATACAGTGTATATGGGTCAAAGGAGACTATAGATATATCAGGCAGAAATATAAAAGGTGTAAACCAGCTCATAGGGATTCTTGAGAGGTCTTAACTCCTCCTCTACCAGGTGCTTTGCAGGTCAACTACGGACACATTAAACGGGCAGATTTTTCAGTGGAGGCTGGTGTGAGAAGGTTAAAGGCTAACTTAAATTAGAATCGCACAGGCGCTCCGAAAAGTTGTGGCTGGTGGCTCGAGTTTATTTCCCACTGATGTATTATTTTCAAAGACTATTTTCTCAACTCTGCTTTATATATTTTTACAAAGCCAGACTATTAATGACTGAGTAATGAGGATTATGAAACAGTGAAAGAGCAGAAAAAGGAAAAACAATTTGTGGATTGAACAGTTAAAAGAGACAAAATAAGAAAAAAGCAGACAGGATGTAGTTTGTGGACAAAATTAAGCCTCTCGCTGTGTTGTTGACCCTTAAATTCTGCACTTTGCACACATTTTAAAAAAGACCACAATACTAATTTCTCGCCCCCGTCTCTTTCTTAAAAGCAACATCAGCTACTGCCCGTGTGCCCCCATCGGCTTATGATTCCCGTTGACGATGGGAACACGGCTGAAGATGTGATGACCGGGCCGGACCGGACGGAACATGAGGCTTAGGATCCTCTCACCTGGCTCCGGACATGGCCGAGAGACAGGGAGGCACATGAGGAGAGAGAGAGAGAGGGAGAGGGAGAGAGGGCGGGATGAAGGGGGAAAATAGGCGTGTTTTGTGTGTGGCATAGCCGGACAAGAGATTTTTCCAAGTGAAAAGGAGGCAGTGGAGAAATGGAAGAGAGAGAGGGAGGATGATGGAAGAGAAGAGGACTGAGAAGAAAATGGGGGGGGGTCTCAGAGAGGAGAGCTGAAGACGAGAGCTAATTGCCATTTCCTGTTTGGCAGCCCCCACAGGAAACGGTCTCCACAACCGGCCACTTCCTCCTCCAGCTCAGCTCAGAGAGGCTGTACATACGGGGGTGTGTGTGTGTGTGTGTGTGTGTGTGTGTGTGTGTGTGTGTGTGTGTGTGAGTGTGTCGGAGGGTGGGAGAGGGTGTTTGACATTCCTCGTTCAAAGCAAAAACCAAAGGAGAAGTAACAGAGAGAGAGGGAGCAAGAGAGAGGAAGATAGATACAGCTTTGAAAAAGATGAAAAGTTCAGTGGAGTTTGGTGACAAAAGAACAAACCCAACAGGAGCAGCCACAGCAGTGACAACCAAAGCAACAAAGTCACGGCGACCATTTTATGTCAGTTCTTTCAAACCGGATCGGCAAGTTGGTGCAAAAGAGTAAACGAGGCAAACGGCCTGGGACAACTGGAACTGGACTAGGTAAAGAAATGAGAAAAGAAACGGAAAAGCAACGGAAAAGAAAACGAGAAAAGAAATGGAAAAAAAAACGAGAAAAGCAATGGAAAAAGCGGAAATATCAAGTCTGGACTTTCTCTAAGTTCAACAAGCTGATCCACATCGGATCTGAACAGAGATTTGGTGTCGATACCAAGGCTAAATTTCAGTACAGATTATAAAACTAAACCTTTTTCAAACTCAGTTTTGATGGGAACCATTTTTTTTTCCCCTTCTAAATCTTTCGTATTTCATTTCGGACAAAATCGGATGAAAAAAATCTGGAAAAAAACAAACAAACAAAAAAAAAAAAAAACAAAAAACCCTTCAACACTACAATTTTTAAAAATAGACAATACACTGGACCAAGGTTTCACTGTATTTTGCTTTTAATTATATATTCCTACATAAATCCTTGCACACACACACAACAACACAACCCTGACTGAACCACACATGGATAATTAAGTGAGAATTTCTTTATCATTTATATCTTTATTTTATTTTACAGCTTTATTCATCCCCTTCCACACACATTTTTCTTGCACTTTTCTTTTCCCCGCTGGAATCAATAAAGTTTCCTCTAAACTTTATCCCCTCGGATTGTAGGAGATTAAAACCCAGTTGAATCAAACAATGACGCACATTTATTTAAAACTCTCAGCCGAATTTTGGTTGGTCAGTTTTTAAAAATTGAACGTATGAAGAGCAGATAGAAGGAAAAAAAGGAGAAGAGGGTGGAGAAGTGAAAGTTAAAAAGAAAAAAGACAGGATGAAGCGAAGGATGAGTGGAGCCCTGCGAGTGATTGGTGACAACTGGCCGAGTGTGTGTTTGTGTGTGTTGTGTTTCCAATGACCTCTCCTTGTATCGGTGCTCTTACATGACAAACTGTAACATGGTGGTGGCAGGTGCATCACCACACGCACACACACACAAGCACGCAAACACACAAACGCACACAAGCACGCAAACACACACACACACACAAGCACGCAAACACACACACACACACACACATCGGAGGCTTATCCCCGGATTGTTTTTTACATTAGCATCATTCATCTTTAGCACACATGCACGCACACACACAAATGGATATTGTGATTGGCTGATGTAGTGCTAAGGCAGCACTTTTTACAGCCTGCAGAAACGAACTGCAACAGATGGCTGCAAGAGGAGGAGGAGGGAGGAAGGAGGGAGGGAGCAAGGATGGAGAGGGGGGGATGACAAGAGAAGATTAGGTTCGCTCAAAGGAAGGTTGGAGGGGAGGAAGAGAGTGAGGGCAATGAAGGGAAAGAAAAGGGTGAACAGCAAGTGTTGGTGCCGAGGGAAGGAGGGAAATAAGGAAGAAGGGAAGGAAGGAAAGAGGGATGGAGGAGGGAGGGAGGGAAGGATGAGGGAATGGAGGGAGGATGGACAACAGGAAAAAGAAAACGTTGGAAGCAGGCAGACGGTAGATTAGAGGAGGAGGATGATGATGATGATGATGATGGCTGGAGAAAGAGAGCAAGACTAATAAGGAAGGAGAGAAGGAGGGAATCGGTCCGAAGCCTGAAGGTTTCAGTTCATGACGACGAAAGACTGAAAAACAAAACCAAAACCACAGAACTGTCACAGAGACGCTGACCCCCCCCCCCCCCAACAACCCGCTGGTGGCGGTAGAGATGTCAGGACGTGAGCCGAGGCGGCGCCGGGCCTCACGGCGACCCATCCGACAGGAGCGCAGGCGTTTGTTTTCTAAACGTTGCAAGCGGGTTTAAAAAAAATAATCAGACACCAGCTCATTTCTGGATCAATAACTATTAATCTGTCAGAACTGATCAAACCCACTCACAGTGGGTGTGTATTCTACAAAGATACAACTTTGTCGATGACTATACTGTTTTAGTGTGTGTGTGTGTGTACGATAGCTGATGTTACTACATCTGTTCCCAGTCATCATTCTCACTCTGGCTTTGACACTCCCTCCTGACTCACAGACACAGACACAGACACACACACACACACACACACACACACACACACACACACACACACACACACACACACAAACACACACTAAGCACTGACATTCTTGCACATCCATGCAAAAGCAGGAAAAAGAAAAAAAAAAAAGGTCACCATGTGGGAGCTGGGGAGTAAATGGATGTACGTGTGTGTGTGTGTGTGTGTGATGGAAAAGTTGTGTCTCTGAGTCAAACAAAGAGGGCTGCTTCATTTATCCATCCCTGCCTCCTCTTTCCTTCTCTCTAACTTCACGCCCCCCTCCTCCTCCCAGTCCCCCCTCCCTATTCCTCCTCGTCCTCCACCCTCCTCCCCACCCCCCTCCCCCTCTACATTCATCCTGTCTCTGAGTATTTCTTGTTTTTCCCGTCCTGAATCCGTCACTCTCTTTTTAAACTGTGCCCCTGAAACCCGGGTACGTCCCGGATAAAGTTCTGACCCCCACTGGTTCCAGTTCTGACTCGTGTTTCCTCGAACGAGTTCCAAACACTACACTACCCATGAGCCTCAGGACCGTTGCCACGGTCCGAAGCCATGAATCAGAGCGGAAAGCATTTTAAAATGCTTCTGCCGTCATCGGTGAGAACGAATCGTGGCACCATGGCTGCCGTATTCTGTTGGAAACACTCCGGAAGTGTAATGGCGAAACCGGAGGGAACCAGCTGCTCGAGAACGCACCCTCCAGAACCTCGGCACCGTTACCCAGGGAACCGAGCGGAGGGAGGGTTAGAGAACCTCGAAGCAGTCAAGATCAGACCCACAGTCACAGGGTTCTGGCACTGGAACACCGCCATGTTTTGTTTTTTTTTGTCTTTTATAACAGTTCTTAACCTCATCTCGGAGAACGTTGTGGATCTTTGAACCTACGAGAGACAAAGAGAGAAGCTGCGGTTTTATGTTGGAGTTAACCGGAAACAGTACTGTTGCCACGGTTACCTGCAGCCAAATCAAACCGCCCGGGATGGTAGTTAACCTGTCGACTGATGCTCGTCGTCATCAGTCACCTGTTAAACCGCTTCAACCAAACTAAACCAAACAAACTAGAAACGAGCAGAGCCACTTGTATCAGCGTGAACAACCAGTCGACTAATTCTTTTTTAAATTGATTTCTTAATTGTCTATGACATGAGATTAAACATCTTTGTTTTTTCTGCCATTAGCCCGAAACCCAGCCACCTTTTTAACCCCAATTTAAAACATTTTTTTATGGCTTTTTGTTTTGGGGCCAAACTTTAAATACTCGTCAGCATTGGCCACTGAAACCGGTGGACTGAAGTTAAAATAATCTATAAACATCTATCGTATATAAACATTATTGAAGTTTGTAGTTGATTAAAACATAGTTACAGAACAGCTATAAAGGGCATTTGTTACGGTTCATAGATATATTTGTCAAAAATTACATCACCTATGAAGACATTTGTTTTTTTATTACAACTTTTCATTATGTTTACAAGAGGAGTGTTGGTTCATACATTATTAAAATCTAATATCTGCTCACGAATGCATATAAAGTGAAGTGATTCGGTTGTAGGTTGGTCTGAATGAGCTAAACCACCTTGACCTCGACAGTCTCCCAAACCTCAGCTTGGGGGGTGGGGGTGGGGGGGCCAGACTGAGGGGAATATTACCTATTCCCCTCAGTCTGTGGTTTGGCCGGAGTCCAGACATCATTCAGTGGTGATTTCAGACTGAATCTCAGCTCTGGTCTCCCCTTCCCATTTTCTTACGTCCGGTCAGACTCAGGTCAGTGATTTCACAACTTAAACCTTCTGTGTGAGGCACCTGTGCGAAGATGTAACCCGGTGACAGACATTACAGAGGAGGGGGAGGAGGGAGATGGTGGGGGATGGATCGGGGGATGGATCAGGAGATGGATGGATGTGGAGGGAGTCTTGGGAGGAGGAGGAGGAGGTTAGAGGAGTTTCCTGTCACCTAGACCCCATAAATCCTCCCGTCCATGCCTCCTTTCACCTGACATGACAGCTGAGACATAAAACCCGGACGGCAGAGTTCCAACAGAGGCCTGATCCAGGTTTCTATCACCTCGCTACAAGTGAAAACCTGGTCCAGAAAAACCTGTTAATCATTCAGGACTCCTTCTGTTGTCAGTTTAAATGTCTCCCAATATAAATTTTATTATGTTTAAGCAGCCAAACCTCGTCTGAAATAAGCCTGTTTTGGCCTTGTGTTGAAAGCTAACTAGCATCCTTCAAAAGGTTCTAGCATTGTAGCTAGCATCTCATGTGAATTGTGTATTGTGTTAGCAGTTAGCACCGCATACTTCAGTAGCCTTTATTAGCCAGGTAGCATTTGGGCTAAAACTTAGCCTTTAGTATTTAACTAGCATATTGATTACTGGGCTTACAAAATGTCACTATGCTGAAATACTTATCACAGGTTTCTAAACTCCAAAGTTAGTAAGGAAGTTAGCATGTTGATCCATTGTCATCAAGTTGTTCTGAGAACCTTTCTTTGACTAACACAATTGATCCAATATCAAAGTAAACCGATATTTTTACGTTCCACTCAATTCAATCAACTCATTTATGATATTACGTAACTGCCTTTGTAATGCTAGCAACTCTGAAGCTAATTAACTAGCATTGTGTGGCACTTGTAGTGTCCCCAGAGGCTAACCATCATTTACATGTTTTTATTTCAGCTGTTAATCAAATAATCTACATCTAAGTAAATGTGTAGCATTAATTCTGAAGTGCCAGTTGGAAAGTTCTGATGGTGGAATCGGTTGTTTTTTGTTAGCTAGAGTATGCTAGTCCCCTTAGCCCCTGGTGTTGTCAGGGCTGAGCCAGAGTTTAAATGTTAATTCTACTTAGGAACACTATTTTCCTTTTTTTTAATCCTTGTTGTACTATAAATGCACTGTGAACCATGTACTGCTATGCCTCTAGCTCTGAGCTAAATACCATTAGCAGGCTAGTAGCAGGCTAGCATCATTTACAGCCCCAGAGAGCCAGAGGCAAACTGACAAAACTGACACCTGCTGTAGAAAGCAAACATCCCCACGGGACTGTGGCTCATCCTCAACCGTCTCCTCTCTCTGCTTTCAACTCTTCCTCTTTTTGATCCGACCCTGTCCGGCTGTATTTATATCGCTCTCCTCTTGTGAGGTGAGATGTTTGTCTCGGGTAGTCGTGTAGCAGCAGAGATGTGAGGAGAGGGATGGCGGGATTTATGGGGGAGATGGATGGAGGGGTGGGGGGGTTGGGGGTTGGGGGCAGGATCCGGTGACCATATGTTGGCTATTTATTACTTCCTAACTGTTGCTCTTTCTCTATCTATCTCCTTCATTTCATTCAGAATGGCTTCACACACATTCAGACATTTGGAAACCAGTCAACATTCCTTTAAATGCACATCCAGGCTGCTTTCACCTATATTCAACCAGTGGTAACTGTGTTCCTTGGCCTCAGTGTCCAGTTTTGAGGACAACTACCAGCAGCATGTGTAACTAAGATGAGCAATCATCTAAATACAATCCTAATTAAAAACTGTTTAATTTAACAATAAAGACTTTTAGTCAAAGTTAACATTGGTTTCGTTTACCTATTATTTAAAAGCAATGGTTCACCCTAAACCTCATGTAAAATTGCCAACGAATCACATTAAAAGGATAATTCTGGCTTATACTTGGTGTAGTTCCCATAAATGTTTTGATCATGGGCAAATTGGTCATTGCGATAAAGCGATTTATGCTAGGTTAGCATACCTTTTACTGCAAGATGATGCTAATTAGTTAAGCTAACATTAACAGTTAGCTTAAATCAGCCAACAATTTACACAGCCATTGACCAATGTTATCATATCACCATTAAGGTAATAAGTTGGCAACAGGATGAATTTAGTTAAATTTTCATGAGGCAACTGATGAAACAACAGAGGGTTAGAGAAGTAGCTGGTACTAGCATGTGCTAATTGAAAACAAAAAAAAAGACTTACTACATCAATAGAAAATGATGCTGGCAAGTGAAGCTAGTTAGCCTTAGCCAGCTAAGGCTACTTGAGTACGCTGCTATTGTGAAACAGAGTGCTGATATATAGGGTAAATTTTAACTTAAATTATTAAGTAATCAAGTTGAATTATTTTGCAAACTGGATGGGAGCCCATTTATTCTCATTTGTTGCAGATAAAGGTTTAATATATTGTAAATGTTTAACTTCATATGTTAATTATGATTAAGAACCTGAAGCTTTTTATGCTCACTTTACGTTAGCATAAATACCAACATTTGTGCCAGTGACAAAACAAGGACACACAAATATGAAGTCGTTACATAACAAGATAGCTGTTATGAAAAGAGGTAGTGGTGCTAGCATCTGAAGCTAATTAGAATACATAAGCTATCTTGGCTCCACTGGGAGAGCACTGATGCTGGCAGCTGAAGCTAATTAGCCTAAGTCAGCTGGATCAACTTTTCCGCCGCAGTAGTTTTGTCTAGGTTGCTCGTCATTCCTCCAACAGCAGCTCAGACCTCGGCCGGGCTGCAAATTGTTTTTTTGGAGTTTTTTTTGGAGCAACCGAAGCGGAGGCAGAAACTGTTAACAAGAACTCTGCAGGAGGTTTATTGGGTTTTATTAGAGGTGCAGGCCTCCAACCTCAGAT
The DNA here is from genome assembly GCA_016859345.1 of Istiophorus platypterus. NCBI lineage: Eukaryota > Metazoa > Chordata > Actinopteri > Istiophoriformes > Istiophoridae > Istiophorus > Istiophorus platypterus. Next base: position 19,901,244 of record CM029125.1, read on the forward strand.
CAGATAAAACTGCTATAACAGTCTCAATGTTTTACTCTGCGCTTGTGGCCAAAAGTATGTGGACGTATTATTACCAAAAAAAAAAAAAAGGCACTGGATGTTTGCTTATTTGCTCCTATTTGCTCTTATTACTGGAGCAAAGAGCCTGTGTTTCTGTCGGCAAACATGGTTGCACTCTCATACACTCTTCCGTACAACCACTGGAGATGCCAGCAAACTGACAAGAGAACTGCTGAAGTGGATGCGTGTTTGGATAAAATCATCCACACGTTTTAAAGAAAGTGAAAATTTCTTAACTTCAAAAAAGGAAATTTAAACATAATTTGGTAAGAAAAAGACAAATCAAGGTTTTCCCTTGAAAAGAGTGATATATTCCCTTTGAGTAAAAACTAAAAAAACACCCGTGTGGGCAGTGATTGAGAAAAGTGATGCTGGCAATTCGTTTGAATCGGTCTCGTGACCAAACTAGCTGCACAGAAACTGAAAGAATCTCTCTCCCTCTCTCTCTTTATCTGTCTCTGAGCCTCTCTCTCTCTCTCTCTCTCTCTCTCTCTCGACCACAACAGGAAGCTCACACTCACGGGAGTCACAAGAGAGTGCTTTGCTGCTTCCCCATGTGTGAGTGAGTTCGGATAGAGAGAGATTGATGGGCATTCTCTCTCTCTTGCGCTCTCTCATTGACCACCCACCCCCCTCCTTTGCCTCCCCCCCTTCCTCCCACACCACCATCTAACACTCAGCTGCCATTACCCATCCTCCACCGATCCTCCGCTCCTTCCTTCCTCCGCTTGCTGCAGTACTTTGCCCCGACTTGTTAACACGCTCAGCAGAAAGTCCCCAGGCAGCTTTCTCTCTTTGAGCAATGTGGACAAAAGTATGCGGACAGCGGTGCGACCAGCCGTGTTCGATCGCCAATCCTGGCCTCAGGAGGCGGTATCACCGGTGCTGCCCCCCCCCATGCACAAAACCGGTTCACATCAGCATCCGGGTCCTAATTAGGAATCCTAAAATCCAAACTTTTACTGAAAATTTTTTACTGGCACTAAAAAGTAAAGAAGCGCCAGCGAAATGAAATACATGTTGTGTTTAATCATCAGCTGGGGTGCAAAATCCATCTGAATCTGAGCTTTAAACAATCATGTGTGAATCATCCACTGCCACGACTCTTTGTTTTTGCAATATAACAGTCTTTTTCTAATTCCAGCCTTTTACCTCCAACTGGTTTTACAGGGTAAACGTAAAATGCCACATGAAAACAGGTTTCACGACGGGGCTGTCCACATACTTTTAGCCACAAGGTGCTTCTCGTTTCCATCTTTGTTTCTTCAAAACAATTATTTTTTAAACAACCAAAAGAACCCCAAACAACCTAATAAATTAAAGGCTACTTAAAACAACTCTTTGTGCTTTATTGTTCTATTTTTATTTTATGAGAATGTTTCTCTTTGTGAGAAAAATAAAATGCAGCTAAATATATTTCATTTTACTTATTTTTCCCTCTTTTTGGGGAGTGATAGGCCCGTCCGAATACTTCTGACCAGATCTCGTCTCCATCTTTTTTCTTTTCTTTTTTTCCCCCCTCCGACGCTGCTGAGCTCTGGTTCACATTTTTTTCCAACTTTCTCTGTGAGAAGTCGGCGACTGGATAAACTGAGCGTGTGCAGAGCCCTGACTCCCCCTCCGCTGCTCATCCTCCTCTCTCCTCCCTCTCACTCCCCCCACCCTCCTCCTCCTCCCTTCTTTCTCTTGCATCATCTCATCTTTCGGGCTCTCCCTCTCTATCTGAGTTTTCTAGCCTACAGCTTGGTTACAGATTGACTGGTGTGTGTGTGTGTGTGTGTGTGTGTGTGTGTTTGCGGTACACTGCAGTGGAGTTTAGACCCGACATGATAAAGTGTTGAGATAGCATCGACGGTGTGTCAGCTCCACTGTACCACATACCAGAGGGGGGAGGCCGAGGGGGGAGGGGAGTGTCTCAGCCAACCACCGAACGGACTGACTGTGGAAAATGTCTGCCAGCTCTCAGCCAATCAGGAGGCGGATTCCTCTACCCCCTCGCACACACACACATTCATCCTGCATGTGTGCACTGTCCCATCTTTATCGCCATTGTTTGTCCTTCAGGCACAAACATAAACTCCACCATCAGCTCCAAAACACGGCGTTTTACAACTGTGACCAACTGGTGTTAGAATCAATCGGTGTCTCGAACTCTTGGCTGAGGCCGTCAATTATTTTCACTACTGATTAATCGGTTAGTCTCTGAAACGTCCAAAATGGTGAAAAGTGTTTGTTGCGACCTCCAAGAGGCCAGGTCGGCGTTTTAAACTGTCTGGAAACCGAAGATATTCAGTTTAAAATGATATACAGCTGACAACTGCCTAAAAGATCCCAGCAGCTAATTATTTCACCATCCTTTATTAATACAGTTTATTATTAATTCAGTTAAAGATCCTGCAGATTTCATTACTTTCGCTCTATGTGAAACACCATCCCAACTTTTTTCCTCCTTAGTTTACACAAATATCTTGTAGGTGAATTTTAACCATTCGCCCGAAACATGAGAAGAAACTTAATTTTTTATGATTCTGCTTTATTATTATGATCCTGCTTCAGACTATTTGCATGTTTACCCTTTGCGATCTGTTCTATATTTTTAAGGCTGTATAAACAATGAGATTCTGCTCATTTTTTATCTTTTTAAGATCATCTACACTTTGTTTAGACAAACATACAGGTAAGACGATCCAGATTTATTTGCTCTCTCTCTCTTTGTGCGCTTCATCTTTTCGACAGAGAAAGTGAACGGTGCCCAGGCTTAAAAAACTTAAATGTTTTACCTAGTAAATAAGAGCATTAAATTACTCAATTGCTTTTCACTATTTTCAATTTTATTTGTTTTTATAACTCTTAATTTTTTTCTCATTTTATGGCTAAAAATGACTGTGATCCTGCTGTTTAAAGATTATTTGGATAATTACCAAAGTTCATTTAAGATTCCTCCTCTGGTTTAAATCATAGTATCAGTCTGGGAGCTGAAAATCAGCTGTTGGGGTGACAGGTGCAGTTGTACATTAATGTTTTGTTAAATTTTCTTTTCAATGTTGATTCATGTGCATTGGTCCCTATAAACAGCGAATAGCATTTTTTTTCCACATCTCTATTTTTATGCCAAACAACTGGATTTCACATGAATATTATTTCAAAAAGAACATCTCTCCTCTCCTACTTCTCTCTTGATCATTTGATTATTAGACTTTATCGATAACGTCTGTACGGCACAATGCAGAAAAAGAGAGGAGACTTATTTCCTTTAACGTTTCGGCTACAGCTGGTGATGTTTATCCTTGCAAAACTCCCTTTACAGCTTCTCCTGGTGAACTAAAGCTTGAGAAACAGCCGGAAAAAAGACTTAAAAACACCAGAATCTCAGCTGAAGAAAAACTTAACACCTGCTGCACCAACTAACAACTGGAGTTTGAAAACCTAGTGTTCCAAGCTGGAACAAGCAGAGCAGGGTAGAGATGTGATTCAGGCACTGAAGCTGCTTAAGGGGAAAATTTCAGAAGAAAAAAATCTGGGTTCAAGAGCCGATCAAAGACATGAAATTATGAATCAAAGCAGAACAAGGAGCAAATTAGATAAGAGACATGACGTCCAATAGTTTTTGGTGAAGCTGCAGACTGGATGATTCAGTCTGGATTCATCTAACGGCACAAAGAACCCATCAAATGAGGAAGAAAGGTCTCGGCGGACCGCTGCTTGGTTCTGGAGCTACGCATGCACATGATCTAAAAGTGAACGGCGAATGTAAGATGAACACCAGCACAAAAAATCCTCAGGAATCAGAGACAGAACCAGGCAGAACCAGAGAGGAGAGAGGGGAATTCCAGCACATAGACAGAGTCGCAGTAACACAGTCGTTACACCGACACGGTTGGAGCCAAAAGCAGGTGACTGCGGGCAGGTGCTTTACAGGAGACTCAGCAGGCTCCTCCCACATCACGCAGGATGCAAAGAAGGCGCCGCGTCACCGTCACATGACAGGAGGCGGAGCCAAAAGCAGCAGGTGACGCAGCATTTACAGGGAAGTGGAGGTGTTCAAGGAAGGACGGTGGAGGGAGGGAGTTCAAAAAAGTGAGTGTGACGGCGGTGACGGCCATGCTGCTGAACGAGAGAGAGCGAGGAAGGAGGAGGGAGGAGGTGGTGCAGCGCGATGCATCAGAAACGACAGACAGACGGACGGACAGAGAGACAGATAAGGAGATAGATAAGGGAGGAAAAAGGGACAGGAGAAGAAAGGAGATGAGGAGACAAGGAGTGGAAACATGTAGAGAAAGAACAAGGAAAAGAGGGGAAATTAGGAGATGAGAAGAGGAAAGGACTTAAAACAAGGATTAGAGGAATGGAAGACAAAAAATATGGAGAGGAGATGAAGAGAAGGATGAAAACAAGGAGAGGAAACAAGAAGAGGACAGAAAACAGAGTGAATATGATGGGAGGAAAGTAGGAGAGGAAACATGGAGAAAAGGAAAGAAATGAGAGAAAACGTGGAGAGGAGGAGAGGAGAGAAAACGAGAAGAGGAGGGGAGGAAACAAGGACAGGTGGAGAGGAAATGAGGAGAGGAAACAAGAAGAGGAGGGGAGGAAAGAAGGAGAAAAGGAGAGAAAATGAGGAGAGGAAACAAGGAGGAGATGAAGTGAGGAGAGAAGTGCGTAGAGGTGAACTAACGAAGCGCAGCAGCAGAGCGATGGTTGTGTGTTGTGTTCGAAAGCCGGCAGTTAAATGGATGAACAAATGGATGGATGAGTGGATGGATGGATGGATGGATGAGTGGGGGAGGAGGGAGGAGCATATTTACCCGTCCTTTTCAGAAGCAACGCTGCCTCGCTCGCCAAGGCCTCAAGGGCGGGGCGGGAGGGGGCGGAGTTTGTTGTGTGTGTGTCTGCAACCACTGCTCACACTGCAGGGGGGGAGAGCACAGAGACACAGTCAGTAATACACAACACACACAAAAAACACACAGTGACAAACAACCTGCAGCGGTGGAAGACGAACACAGAATCATTCACCTCATCACAGGTAAAAATTAAACGTTCAACCATCTACAATCCTGTCACAGCTGCTCGGGGGGGGCAACAATGACCAAGCACATACAATATATTTACATGTTAGCACTACTGGTGGAGGGGGGGTCAGAAAATGTCTGTACCTAAATGATCTGTGCAGGACTCAGGTCTCCAGACGCTGCTGGTTCAGAGCATGCACACAAACACACACACCTGTTGTATTCCCAGTAAAAAGTACAGAGCTTATTTATTTATACTGGAAGAAAAGTAACAAGTCTGCAAAATGGAAATGTTAAAATGAAGCAGAAACTTCTGGAGGAGAAGAAAACATTTCTATATACATAATATATACCAAAACACACACCAACACACACACACACACCCACACACACACACACACACACACACACACACACACACAAAATATCCCTGGTTGAAAGTCCAGAGGTCAATGTGCAGCGTTTCCGTGTTTGTGTGTGCGACTGATACAATCACGGACATCTGATAACACAAATACGACAGTGAACGGGCCCAAAGCAACGCGGCGCATCACGGCCAACGCAGCAGATACTGGCTATCAGCTGGCTGTGTGTGGGGGGGGGCACTTGACACAAAGACAAGGACGGTTTCTTACAACTGTGTCAAGCTTTTATTGTAATATTGGACAAGATGCATTCTGGGTAAAAACACTTGGTTACTAAACAATTACGCATCCACAGAGACAACGTGGAACAAGTAAAATGATGCATTTATATACATTTTGTTCCATATAATTATAGCTTGCACAATAATAATGATTAGGATTAATAAGTAAGGTATTTATCTTGCGTTTTCTCAGCGCTTTACGTCTCAACAGACAAGCTGCTGGCTCTATCCAGTCTAGTGACTTAAAAAAAAAAGCATCAAAAGTAAGACGCTCATCATGCAGGTGTAAAAAGTAAAGGAAAAGATCCTAAATGTTGTAGAAAAGGTCCATGCAGGTTTAAAAACGAGTTAAAGCAACAATTAAAAAAATAAGAATAAAGAAAAAAGGTGATGTCCTGTGGAAACAGAGGCTAAGCTGAGCTAAAGATGGCTTGGAGCTCCTGATGGAGACAGGATGAACCCTACACGGGGGGGGGCGAGCATCACTGCTGCACAAAGAGGATAATCTGCTACTGTCCGACAGGGCAAACTGAGGTGAGGGATGGGTGAGGGATGGGTGAGGGATGGGTGAGGGATGGAAGGGGGATGGAAGGGGGATGGAAGGGGGATGGAAGAGGGATGGGAGGGGAATGGAAGGGGGATGCAAGGGGATGGAAGAGGGATGGAAGAGGGAGGAGGGCAGAAAGTAGAAGCCAGCAGAAGAAATGATATGAGCATGGACGGACGGATGTGGGGACACAACAGGCTGCAAAGCTCAGGGATGTACAGTGGGTGTATTTATGGATGGATGGATGGACGGATGGATGGATGGATGAGGGAGAAAAAGGAGGGGGCAATGAGAAAGATTAAGAGCTTATAGAGTTGGTAAGACTAATTAGGAGGCAACTGAGGATGGGCAGGCAAGAGAGGAGCAAAGAAACTCTCTACAACTGAGGCGACAATTTGGTGAACTGCACCTTTAATAAAACTTGTGTAACTCCTGTTGGCATCGGGCTCATTTAAAGTCCTACAGCCCTGAATGAACCTGCCTCACCTGTCCCATCCTGAGCTAAAAAAACAGGTTTTGTAGCCACCGTCGTCAAGAGTTGATGGGCTGAGCGCTGTCGGACATGGAGGAGGTGTAAGCCGACACGGGGAGGTGCCCCGGCTCCCACCTAAACCGGGGTTTATCGCCGTGCTCCCGCTCCACCACACAAAGCCCCCGCTAAGCCAGCAGCTAATGAGCTAGCCCCGCTAACTCACTTTAGCACTGTTCTGCCACAGAAAACAGGCGGGCCGCATTGTTTGTAGCTTTGCGGCACTGAACGGCTTAAAACTGATAACGAGAGCCGCCGACATTATTAAGGAGGACAGGGTTAAGGTTTTATGTTAACAAAAGTGAGACACATAGCTACTGTAAAGTGATAAAGAGTCCCTCCTTGTGCCAGAGAGCTAATCTTTGCGGCCAAGGGTTAGTTTGTTTTTTTTGCTAATTTTGCTGACTCATGCATCAGCACTGATGATGCCTGTGTTTGAAGCAATGCAGGGGCCAATAAATGTTGGTTCTTTCAACCAAAACAAAAGCTAGTGTTGATTAGAAAAAAAGCTAACCTTGAATGATAACACATAACATTAATGGTAATAGCAAAGTTCTATTAATTTAGTGCTAGTGTTCTGAGAAAATTTCCACAGAAATATCAACAAAAACAGCAAAAAACCCCACAAAAGTCCATTATACTTCTGTTACGGGATATGAACTTCAAGGCCACTTTTTAAGGGTCATGCTAGCATGTTAAAGTTCTGCTACCTAGCTTCACAATACACAGAATAAAAGCTGAATTAACTGACAATGCTACAGCCTTAATTCGAAGCCATGAAGGGAGATGACATTATAACAGAATATAAACGATAGAAGGAGACATTAATAAACAAAACAACAAAAACAAAAAAGTAAGCTAATGCAGACACTACCAGTGGCGCTAGCAGGGTTCTACATGTTAGCATTTCACATCTCAAACTCTTCTGAATAAAACTCTTCTTGAAAAAAACTT